>JAVSCE010020952.1:0-98750 GCA_032199065.1 Smutsia gigantea
TGTGTGAGGTGCAGTGTGTAGTGTGAGGGTGTGTGTGTGAGGTGCAGTGTGTAGTGTGAGGGGAGCTGTGTGAGGTGCAGTGTGGAGTAGGGGAGGTGTGAGGTGCAGTGTGTAGTGTGAGGGTGTGTGTGTGAGGTGCAGTGTGGAGTGTGGGAGGTGTGTGAGGTGCAGTGTGGGGTGGGCAGTTGTGTGAGGTGCAGTGTGTAGTGTGAGGGTGTGTGTGTGAGGTGCAGTGTGTAGTGTGAGGGGAGGTGTGTTAGGTGCAGTGTGGGGTGGGGGGAGGTGTGTGGGCTGCAGTGTGGAGTCAGGGGGAGGTGTGAGGTGTGTGGAGTGTGCAGGGAAAGTTTGTGAGGTGCAGTGTGGAGTCGGGGAGGTGTGTGAGGTGTAGAGTGTGGGAGATGTGTGAGGTGCAGTGTGGAGTGTGGGGGATAGAGTGTGTGTGGTGCACGTAGCCGTTGTGTGTGTAGTGGGCATGTGCTGTGTGTAGTGGTGCAAGGGTGCACCGAGCGTGTCTATGTCCGTGCCCGTGTGTAGGGTGTGTGGGTGTGTTTCCGAGTGCATGCGTAGGGGTGTGCAGGCGTGTGTGGTAAGGTGCCCAGCTTCAGGTTTGCCCTGGGGTGGCAGGAAGGGGCTTCTCTGGGGGTATCAACCAACTTGGGCCTTTTTACCTGTAGGCCCCAGCCAGGGGAGCCGTCTCCTTTTCCCCACTTGTGTCCTGCCCTCTGGGCCAGCTCCAGCCGCCTTGGTGCCCCCACCCACTCTGTCCTCCCGTGGAGCCTTAGTTCAGAACAGTAGCGGATGGGTTGAGTACAGGCATGCGCAGTGCCCCCAGCCCCCGCTTAGCCATGGGCCCTCTGAGCTGGACTTGACTCAGGTGACAGCAGACCTGCAGCTCGGGAGGGTCATCCCTGTCCAGTGGCCTGACTCACACTGGCACCTTCTTCTGTGGGGAGCCTGGACTTCATGTGCAGGAGACTGGCCTTTATCCAGGACCACCTCCCCTTCAAGACAGAGGGCCAGCGGCATGTCCTGGTAGAGTGGGGTCGGGGACGTGGTAGGGTCCTGTGGCGTGGCTCCCCATCTGCCCCTGTGGCCAGGCATGCCCACCTGATAGGGAATGCATGGATTGAGATTTTAATAACCTAAGGTCATTGTGAGGACTGCCATATTTTATGGAAGATCTTCAGGGGAAAAAAAACCCCTGAAACCATGTGGTGTGGCTTTATGAAATAATGGGATGTTCATATCTTGCACTTTGTTAAATTTAGGGTTGACAGAACATTCCGGAGAGGTGGCCCTTGGCAGTAGCTTATATGCAGGGTGAGATGTTGGCTGTCGAGCCTGGAAATCAAGCCTGAGGCACCTGACTCAAAGGAGGAAGAGGCTGGGCTCACAACGGCCTCTCTCTGAGAGGACAGAGCCTAAACAGACAGCATTATCAAGGAGGCCTTCAACTCTCTGCCTGTTCTGAGGTCTGTTCTGAAAAAGCTGCCTTTCTCCTGAACCGGCTGGTCAGACCTGTGGGGCTGGGAAAGAGAGTTGATGGCCTCCAGGAAAAACGGCAGCAAAGCAAAGGCTCAGAGCAGACCTGACTCTGGGGAGGCACTGAAGGGGGTCCACCCTGCCCTCTGCAGCCTCAGGCCTGTGCACACTGCTGGGGAGGGCCGCACACTGCCAGGCCAGTTCCCCGGGGCAGCACGCAGAGGGGTCTGTCCTTTGTTAGCCACCAGCAGTTTCCCAGCCTCCTCTTGGGGCACAGCCAGCTCCACAGAGGAGTCTCTCATGGTGGCCATTTCAACCTCCCGTGGGCATTTAAGTAGTTTGCTTTAAACAAAAACTCCGCTTTTTAAATGGAAGCCTGTAAACACATATTAAAAAGTGGAGAGAACAGAATAACAAAGCTCTGGGGACCCATCACCGGTACAGTGAAACCACGTGAGCTCGTGGCTACCCTGGGTGCGTCTAGAACCCACCCAAAAGACCCCTCCCCACGGGGCTATTTTTAAACAAGTCCCAGGCCCGACAGATTCAGCTGACTACCTGTGTGATTCCTGGGGAGTTCGGTGTAGACAGGAGGGATCGCTGGGGAAGGGCCTCCCTCGGTGACCCTCCGTCTACGGTGCAGAACCTAATTCCGTCTCGGGAGAAGGGGCCTTCGGTTCCCTGCACACAAACCCTTCAGGAACCAAGAGCCTTCTGGCTTTTGGAAGCGGTGCTCCTCGCTCCTCCATCCCTTGCAGAGGGTTTACTAAGTGCCCACCTTGTGCTGGACTCTCTGGGGGTCTCTGCTTTCAGGGGGGCTGAGGTGGGAATACAGGCTTAAACAAATATTGCACCAGTAATTAGTAGCTCACAGCTGTGGTAAGTCCTTCTGAGGTGAAGTGCTGGTTTGAGGGTCTGTGCTTTCCTGACTCCTGAAGAGACGGGCTTGTTTAGTTTTGGCTCAAAGTTGGAGTCAGTGTGAGCATTCGCATTCCTCCCATCTTCTGGAAACGTGCCCTTCCCCTCCTACTGGGCCCTCAGCGCCTCCTACACCTCCATGTCCTTATGGCTTTCCAGCCAGGATACTGACCTGTGTCCTTGTCTCCTGATTCCAGGGCCCTGGGCTCTGGGAAAGGTTGCGTCTAATTCGTGGGCCACCAGGTGGGGGCCACTCCTCTCTCTCTCATGTATGTGTGTGTGTGTATGCATGTGTGTAGTGTGCATATATGTGGGTGTGTGCATACGCATTTCTATATTTAAATTAGACCATATCATATATGCCATTTGTTCACTTGCTTTTTTCCCTACTTGATAGTCTGTCAGTGACCTCTTTTTAAAGTTTGCAAAATATTCTGTTGCCTAGATGTACCATCTTTTATTTAAAACCTATCCTCTGCTGGTGGGCATTTTAGATTATTTTTTATTGTTACCATTATAAACAACATTGAAATGGACATCTTTGCACACATCTTTTCCCGTCTGTGCTATTATACCTTAGGTATAAATTTTTAAAATAAGACTGCTGGGTCAAAAGTCATGTACATCTTAGCTTTTGATGAAAATTGTGAAATTCCCTCAGAAATCTTTGCAACAAGCCCACCCCTATCTGTCCTCCAAAAAAGTTTGTGTTTCCATCTGCTTTTCCATTCTTCCCTTGAGTCTGATTTGTCCCCAGTGGAGTTCACTTATGCCACAGCCTTTGGGGGCCTTGGTTTCTCAGTTTTTAAATGAGGGAGGTCAAGGGGATGCCCTTCCCTCTCTGAGTCGCCAACCCGCCATTGCCCCAGGAGGGCTGTGGCTCGGCAGCTCAGACCTCCCTGTAGAGAAACCTGGTTTTCAAGCAAGGCCTGGCTTCTGGGTCCAGTCCAGTCCTCAACCCAAACAACTGAGGCCTCAGGGGGCCCAAAGCATCACTAGTCAGCAAGCTAGTTATCTAGTGCACATCCTCCTCCACAGGCAAACCCACTTCAAACCTACAGCACTCTCTCCTGAAGTCAGATTTAAGCTTAGATGTTGGACTTCATGTTTGTAATTTAAGGGTCACATATTTTTGCCAGGGGCTTCACTGCAGCCATCTATCTGATGGAAATCTGGATAAGCTTTTAAAAGCAACTAAAAGACACCCACACATCCCTTCAGAAGACCTCTGATGGATCTGGCATCTCCCCTGAGTTGTTTTCAGGCCCCACAATAGCCAGTGAGGCAGGTGTCACAGAGGAGGACACTGAAGTTCAGGTATGTCCCATGGGTGCCAAGCAAAGGCCACTGGACCACAGGGCTCTCAGCTCACACTTCTCTAAGAAAGGAGTCCAGAAAACTACGAGGTGAGTTTTCTGGGTTTTATTCTAAGGAATGTTCCTAAAAGCAGCAGTATTACAAATCTTCCTGTGCCCCGCCTCCCTTGGAGCTCAGCCACCCCTCCCTTTCCCAGTTTGCAGATGAAGGGACTGAAGTTCAGAGTCTCAAAAGCTAGTTGGGGCAGAACTGGGACTAGGAAAGGGATTCAACGGGCTTCCTCCATCACAGCCCACCTCTCTAGAGGCTCATAGAAGCTCTCAGATGTTCAGGAGTCTCGAGGACTTGAAGGGCACTGTGCTTGTGGGGTCAGCAAAAGATGGTTTCTTTTTAGACGTTTAAAAAGCTGGAGCTATTAGCAGCTGAGTTTTCTTCAGGGCTCCTCAACCCAAGCTGTTTGCAGACTTTGCGGCAGGATCCATTTCTGCCCAGAGGAGTCTGCAGTGGCCACTTTGAAAACTGTGCTGTCAATTAGCTGATTCCACAAAAGAACTTTCTGTGTACAAACGTGGCAAAGTGCATGTTTCTGGGCTTTCCAGCTCAGGATCCTGAGATTAACTCCTATGTGTTCATTTAATAAATAGGCACCGAGGGCCAATGTGTGATTAGTCCCAAGACAGCCTGGTGTGGCCCCAATCCCCTTCCTTCCTGGAGACCTGGCAGGGCCTCTCTACCCTCACCCCCCACACACCACTCTCTTTCAGCCACACCCCCCTTTCCTGGTCCTTGACTGGGTCAGGTTCACCCCAGCCCCAGGGCCTTTGCCCTTACCATCCTCTGCCGAGAACAACCTCCCAGGGCTCCCTGTGGCTGGACTCACGGTTCAGATCTCAGCCACACGTGACCCTCTGAGAGGCCATCCTGGACGCAGTCAGACCAACAGCCTCCCATCACTTGGTTCATTTTCTCCGTAGTGTTTAAGACTCTCTGAGATGGCTCTTTATTTATGTGTGTATTGACCATCTCCCCCACCAGAGTGTAAACTTCTGGAGGGCAGGGTCCTTGGCTGCTGGCTTGCTGTGTATCAGTGTCGAATGCAGGGCCTGGTGCAGTGCGTGTCTCCATAACTACCTGCTGGATTTGTCCCTGGGAGAGGATTGTTTCTGTATTCATTTCTTATTTAGGTGAAAATTTCTGTAAATATTTAGGGGTAGACCTGGATAGGAAAGCTCTCTGGCAGGCTCTTAACCCACTTTGTTTTTCATCTATATTTATTTATGCCGACAGAAAACACAAGGTTTCTGGATCAGAGAACAGACCCATTATTTATTCACACCGTAATCTTAGTGCTGGCTCCCCACACCCCATTCCTCAAAGGGTGAAGTGCTGAGAGTCTGCGTACCCTGTGGGCACAGGGACCTGTAGCAGGGAGGCCGGAAATCATGACGCTTCTAGAGGGCAGCCACCCCTCCTCCCTCCCAGGCTTTGTCCGGAATGGAAGCAACAACTGGAGGGGGCCGGGTGTCAGGGGGAGGGACCCGGGTGTCAGCGGGAGGGGCCAGGCGTCAGGGGAGGGGCCTGGTGTTAAGGGGAGGGACCGGGTGTCAGGGGTGGGGCCAGGCGTCAGGGGGAGGGGCCGGGCGTCAGGGGAAGGGCTCGGGTGTCAGGGGTGGGGCCAGGTGTCAGGGGGAGGGGCCGGGTGTCAGGGGTGGAGCCAGGTGTCGGGGGGGGGGCTCGGGTGTCAGGGGTGGGGCCGGGTGCCAGGGGGTGGGGCCGGGTGTCAGGGGGAGGGGCCGGGTGTCAGGGGGTGCGGCCCGGGTGTCAGGGGGAGGGGACCAGGTGTCAGCCGGAACACCAAGTTACTGACCCTGGAAGATAAACAAGGTCTGGGGACAGAGGTCTCAGTCTCCAGAGGTCTCTATCTGTAACTCCCCAGGCTTCTTTGAAGTCAATCTTCCTTTATCCTGGGAGCCGATATCTGTGCTCAGAACCCCCTGACCCTGGGGAAAACATGGGAATACTCGTGAGATACTGTTTCCTGACATACATCTCCTAACTGGAAATACCAGCCACCATCTTTGAAGTGTGTGCCACATGCCTGGAACTTCATGTGCAGTGTTAACCACGTGGTGGCAGAACCTGGCCTCCTCTTTGGGCTGATGGGAAGCTGAGACTCGGAGAGGTTGATTGACCGACTGGAGGTCCAGCCTGCGCGCTCCAGCCGCATTCTCCTCCCCATAGCCTGGGCTCCCCAGAGTCTGGCCAGGTTGTTTTTAACATATTTGGTTAGTTGCTGTAAAACTGAAAAAGGAAGCCCCCTGTCTACCCGATACCTGCTGCATGCCAGGTGCTGTGTTAATCTTGGAAAAAAAAAAAGAAAGAAAAGAAAAATGAGGTGGGCATGGCCTTTTCCTCGTGGAACTCACGGTCTTCCGTGAGAGGCAGACATAACACAAAGAATTAGCTGGAGAGTTCATAGCCAAGGGCGGCAAGCAAGGAAGTACAGGTACCAACCCAGGCTGGGGCTGTCCTCAAAGGAAACATTCTTCTGGGGCCCAAAGGATGAGTCCAGGCAAAGAGAGGGGGAAGGACATTCTGGATGGAGGGACTGGCGTGTTCAAGAGGAAGCGAAGCTGCAGGGGAGCCGCCTGGGAGGGAGCAGGAGTCGGTCTTGAGAGGCCCTCTGAGCTGCAGGGGCCAGGACTGCTCGACCCTCAGAGCACTGGAGAGCCCCAGCAGGCTTCAGCAGGGCAGGAGAGGGTCAGCTGTCCCGGCTTCTCATTCATGTTCTCGCTGGAGCGAAACCCCCTTTCTTCTCTTTGGTAGAGACTGGGGCAGGAAGGCTGAACGATATGAGAAGGAACAAATTCAGGGAAACGCAAGTTCCTCAGACTAAGGTTTATGGTCCCTTGGTGACAAGGGAGGGGCCCAGCATGTCATGGCGGTGGAGGAAAGCAGCTGTTAGTGATGTTTCTGCATCTCTCACCCCTGTGTTCACCTGGCTCTCAGCCATGGTGGGGTGCATGTTGGAAGGCTTCAGACATGTGCATCAGGACCGCTTGCCTGACCCATGATGGCAGGTGGGAAGGGCCGACCAGAGAGGCTGCCGAATGCTCTGTCATTGCGGCTTGAGGAACCAGCTTGTCAGGGGGCCCACCTTCACAGCAAACAATGGTAGTATTTACCGAGTATTTCTGGAAAAATGTGTGCAAAGTGCAGGAAATGCAGTGCAAATTGCTAGAACGCAATACATTGGCAACATAGGACATTTAATGAGTCTGAGAAAAGACGTCTAAATTTCAGGAAAATGTCAATTGTGGTAATGTAAACAAGAGGCTTCTCAGTATCTCATTTTCCCTAAGACCTTATTGCAGTCCCTGGTTATAACTAGAGCTGTGATTCTTGAGAGAGATTTGATTCTAACCATCCAGGAGGGAAGAACTTGGGGGAGGAGAGAAGCATCCCAAATTTGCAGAGAGCACTGGGGGCCGCGGTGCCATCCCATTGGTGGAAACCTAAGCTTCAGTAGGGCTGGTATGCTTCCGTGAGGTCTTTTGCTGCAAAAACTAGATTGGGGATAGGGGGAGACTGCCTACATATCACTGGAGGGCCAGGAACTACCCAGGCTTCTGATACGCATGTTATCTTGTCAAGGTCAAGGAAGGCTCAAGGTCAGGGCCACCCAATGCCTTTCCCTTCTCAGGAGCCATATTCCGCCCATTGCCGGGAGCGAGGAGGAGCCTGGGAACAGGGCACCCACCTAAACCCAACTGTTCCGCAGTTCAGCCTGTGATCAGGTAGTTAGGAAGTGCCCTCGCACTGCTGTCAGGAGAGGTGCCCAGGCTGGCCGAGTGATCTGTTGTCTCTCCTCCGCAGTCCCCGACAGCGTCATCATGAAGGTGCTGAGCCATCGCCTGAGCCGGCAGGACTGCCTTCAGAAAGGGTGGGTGCTGCACGGCTTCCCGAGAGACCTGGACCAGGCACACATGCTGCACAGCCTGGGCTACAAGCCCAGCAGGTGAGGTGTCCCCTTCCCACGGGGCGGCCGCGACACTCCTGGGAGGTCTCTGCCACTGGACACCCTCCCTCCAGGGACTCAGCTGACTGTGTGCTAGAGCCGTCACGTGTTCCTGAAGCAGGATGTCAGTCATTGGCCTTTCCACACACCCACCCCATTTGCCCATTTGTGTGAAGCTCAGGTTCAAATCCTGACTCCGTCACTCATGTTTCTGGACCTGAGCATCCTCCTCTGTGAGTGATAATACACACCAACCAGTCTGGCCTTCCTCATGGGATTGTTGTGCAAATCAACTGATATTCCCTCCTGCTGTTTTTACAGTTGCATTTTTTTTCCTTAAAATCTTTGGTGCATGAGATATTTTTTTTGATACAGGTATGTAGTAGGAGTCTGACTCTTTTTTTCCCCAAACGGTTGCTCATTTGTTCCAAAACAACGTTGAATATTGTTGAATATTCTGTCCTTCCATCCACCTGAAGGCACACCACAACCGTGTGTGCTGTGGGGACAAATGAAGATCCCCCAGGTGGGGGAAGCGAAGGCTTCATGCAGAGCTTGCCCTGTGCAGAGAGGTGGCCTCCCTCGCTTGCATTTGGCCAACTCGGAGGCAGGCAGGGGAGCAGGAAAGCTTGTAGTGGGAAAGGGAAGGCTTCGGGCAAGCCCCTGTGGCGGCTGTGGGCCCCGGACAGCTGGAAGCCGGGCAGCCTATGTGCTAGCATGTTCAGTGTTCTCGGGTTGGTCCTACATCAAAAACGGTGGCAAAAATTAGGGAAGCTCTTAGTTTTTGATCAAGTCCTGGCCATTTGGGGCCAATGGCTTCAGACACTGATTTTGTTTAGGAGAGTTTTTAAGTTTCCAGGTAGTTGACATTTTATTGCTATTATTTCAACTTTCATTTTTAGTTTTTCATTTTAGTGTAGAATATGGGGAATTTAAGTACAACCTCTAATTTTTGAAAAATTCAGGTTTAATCTGTGGATGTTTGTTCAATAGGTATTTGAAAAGATGATGTACTTTAATTTAAAGTTACAGAGTTAGATATATCAGGTCAAACTTATGAATTGTACACGTAGATCCCCTCTGTCCTTGTCTCCTTGTTGGTGTCGTTTCTTCTTCTGGTGATCTGTTATCCTGCCAGGGACTAAGACATTTGTTAATTTCCCATTGCTGCTGTAGTTCTATTCATTTTCCTTGCCTTAGTGTTTTGGTGCCATGTTATTGAGTTCATAAAGGCTTATGTCAGCTATGTGTTCATTGTGAAATGTCATCTTGGTGAAAGGGACCATGTGTGACAGACTTGTTTCTTGTCTAGTCTGGCATTCATTCTGCCTTTCCTCCTTGGTAACCAAACAGTTTTCAGTGAAGCACCCTGGCGCCTGTAATAAAAGCATCCATTTTCCAGTCTCCTTTACAGCTACATGGAACCAGTGACTAAGTGCCGGCCAGCTCACTGCTGTGTGTCACATGCAGAAAACCTGCTTTGGGGACGCCAGCTTGCTAGTTTTCTTCATCTATTTGCTAATAATTTCCACACCTTGTACCAGCCCCTCAAAATAGCTTTCCAAAAAAGCCATCATATCGTGTGATCTCTCAGTCCCGGTGTTTTCCTGTCACACCCATTCCTCTCACTTGGACTGTTTTTTTCTCCTGGCTATCATGTGGCTGCTCCTGGGCTTTTCTGCCCTGTGATCAGAACCCCTTTGCCTTTCTTCTGAGTGAGAGTCCCTGTTTCCTGAATCGCACGTCTTCCTCTCTCTTAACATACTCCCTTGGTCTGGCCGAGCATATTGTGTTAAGTAACTGGTTTAGAGGCTGTATGCCTCAACACCTGTGCTGCCGACTGAAGGTCTCCCCTGCCCCTGGTACACAGTCTCCCCAGAATTCCCGTTCTCCAGCACCAGAAGGCTCCCTCTGCCTCTCCCCGACAGCAGCCATCTTTATTTCCATATCCTGTGACTGACTTTTTCTCACTTTATTGCCTTGTTTTGGTCAAACATCCTTCATCCATCGGTAGCTTCCTGAGAAAAGTGGCGCAGGAGGCGAACTTCTTGAGACCGTGTGACGGTATCTTTATTCTGCCTTCCTCCTTGTTGGATGCTCCCTCGGTGAGGAAGTAACAGGAGCTACTTGCCCCAGCAACTTGGATTGCTGCCAGGAAGCCCGGCGCCCAACTGACTTCCATTCCTTCCATACGGGACCTTTTCTTTTCAATCAAGAAGTTGGTAGGACCTTCCCTTTGTCCCCAGGGTTCTGAAATGTCACAGTAAAGTGTCATTTATTTTTTAGGTATGGGTCTTACACCACTGTACTGGAAATTTGGAAACCCATGTCTTTCAATTCTGGGAGCTTCTCCTGAATTATTTTATTGATGATTTCTATTTTTTTTTCCTGTTTTCTCTGGAAACTGTTATTTGGGTATTAGATCTCCTGGACTGGCCTTCTAAATTTTTAGAAAATATCTTTTCTCTCGTTTTCTGTATCTTTTGGTCTTTTGGTCTGTCCTCCGTGTGCGTGTGTCGGCATTTGTTTCATCTTGCTCTACTTCTAAGAGGTTTCCTCAGCTTTCTCTTCCAACCCTTTTATTGAATTTTTAATTTCTGCTGTAGTGTTTATTTTTATATTCAAGAGCTTTCTTTTTGTTCTCTGAATATTCCTTTTGTCATTTCTTGATCTTGTTTCGTGAATTTTTTATCTCCTGAAAATGTTGACGGGCTTGTTCCTGCAGGAGGTGAGTTGGTCACCTCTCTTGCGTGGTCTGTTTCTATTGAGTTTTCATGGGTCTTGGGCTCATTCTTTCTCAATAAAGTCTTTTGTTTGTGTGCTTTCAGATGTTGGATAACCCTTGGTTGTTTGCCCATGTGTAAGGTGGGAGACTGAAAAGCTCTCTGGAAGCTCTGAGCGCGTGAGCGGAGCCCACAGACTGTGTCTTCCCTGTGGGATAATCTGCTTCGGCCATGTGTGCAGAACCCCACCCGTGGTCTGCATCTTCAGGTCTTTTCCTCTGTGTTACTCAGATGCCCTGAGAGGACCGTCCAGCCTCCTGCTGGAGGGGAAAGGGCCTGGGGCCTGGGGAGAAGCAGGACAGTGGGAAGTGCCTGGAGGTGAGAGGAGGTCTCCCACACTGCAGCCTGGTGCATATTTTTTACCTACTTCCCTAATTTTGCTCCAGACTCAGGCTCTCAACTATATTTAGCATCCTTCAGCCCAAAGGGCCTGTGTTACATCCTCTCTAGAGAATAAACCTTCAATTTCTATGCAAGCTGGGGAGGCATCCGCTCAGCTAAATGGACTGAGGAGGGGTCTGGGGCTTAATCACTTCTTAAATGAGTTTCAGCCCATCCTCCTTTTAGCCACCAGGTCCACGTGGTGCCTGTGTCCGAGCCTTTGAGGATTTGCTGGTGAGACTGGGTCTGTTCTCAGCTTCGCCTGCAGCGGACAGGCTGGCCTTCTGAGGTCTCCGCGGCTGGTAGCTGCTGGTCCGTCTAATGTCCAGTGTCCAAGCTTCTTGGTCGCTTTCCTCTTCCTCTGTTCTCTCTGGCCTTGTCAGTTAAGTTTTCAAAGCCCCTTGCCTGTCGTTTTTCTGTAGGGCTTTGGGAGGATACAAGATCTAGTGCTTGTTTCCATATGCTGAGTTTACCTGGCACCATCCCCAGACCGCTTTGTTATGAATGGATGTCCCTTACAACTACTTTGCTTCCCTTATTTCTTGTTGCTGTTGGGACAGAATGAACTTGGGTTTAATATTTTTTATTCAGCCTTTGCGTCTTCTTCCTTGAATAGTTGAGTTTATCTGCTTATTTTTGCATTTATCACTTTATTTGATGCTTCATTGTGGTTTCCTTTGTTTTCCATCTTTTTTTTTATGGCCTCCATTTTCTTTGAGCTTTATTATTGCTTCTGTTAGCTTCTCTCCTCTTCCGTCAATTAATTTAGAAGATAATGTTTCTAGTTCTATTAGTCTCTTCAACATAATTTGTATAACATACATGATTGATTAAACTTTCTAGAAATGTAACAATTATATTGTTTTTAGCGATGATTTCTATACTTGTGAGATTTTAATTCTCTCTTCAGCTGGATTCAGAGTTCAACACCAGCTGTTTACATAATTCAACCTCTTAACAATTTTGATTGATCTTTCATTTGAATGGATTATGTCTTTGATTCATTTTCAGCTAGAGCACATGCCTTCTAAACTTCCCAAATTCTTATATATTTGAGAATGTCTTTCTGTTATCTATTTATAAACAACATCTGACCCGGCCCGCAGGTCTGCGAACGTAAAACCCCCGGCCGCGGGGTTCACCAACTGGGACCTAAGGAGGGGGGTGCGCGAATGAGGGACAGAAAACAGACAGAACAGAGACAAGACAGGCTTTGTGATCAAGTCTCGTTTATTGCAGGTTAGAGCAGAGAATATATAGACATTACAGGGTGTGGTCTTTTCTGATTGGTTGCCCACTGTGCTAATGAAGCGACCTACAAACTCCAATCACGCACCGAGTTGTGCGCATGCGCAGTTGCCTCTGACATAAGAGGCGGACCGGAGTGAGAACATTTGGCTGGAAAATGTGGTGTGAAAGTGATCAACAAGAAGTAAACAAAAAGATGGAGTCTTTAAAACAAAATGGAGTCTTGTTGTTTTTGTGCCCTATGGCTCCCAACAAACATCTAGTAAAGTAAAGAATTCCTCCATCACATTTCTAACCCCCTCTGCATCCTGTATCATTTCTGTTTTGTCCTCTGACATCTCTGGGGTTACAGCAATGTTGAGGACAGTGAAGATTTTTTTCATTTTAAATAAGTGCTTCTTTGGCCTGGATGCCTATGGGATTTCTCTCCCTCCCTGTCTCTCTTTTGAATTTCATTTGCATTTACCAGGCTGTGTCTCAGTCTTGGTTCTCTGTATTACCTTTCTCTGGAATGTTATAAATCCTTTCCATTTATATTATTTCAAGAGACCTTTCTTCTAGTATATATATTAATTTTTTTCTGGTTTATTTTTGCTTGGCTTTCTTCTGATATCTTTTAACTATTTTCAATTTATTTACTTCTTATTGATTCTAATTTATTTTTCATTTCTATAATGCTTTTACATTTCTTAGTTTTTTCCCTTGACTTTGTCAGCTATCTTCCATGTCCTTTTTTATGTGTTCTTTTCTTTGATTTCTTCTATCATAGAGCCTGTTCTTTCTCAATTATTTTGAACATATTGATAAGGCTTTATGTAAAATGTTCCTATGTTCCTGAAGCAATTCTTCTTCTAGAAGGTACTCATTGTCTCTCTATCTTTCTCTTTCTTTACTTTTATGACCCCTTTTTGGTAACATACCTGGGTCTCAAGACGGATATATTTTGTCTTTGAATAGGCCTGTTGCCTGTCTGAGAAGAGTGGGAGCTGGCGCAGCAGTTTTCTGTGGCCGCTGTGATAAGTACCACACACTTGGTGGCTTCGCCAGCACAAATCCGTTGTCTTACAGTGCCACGTGTCTAAAGCCAGTATTTCGGCAGGACTGCATTTCATTCAGGAAGCTCTAGAGAAGCTCCCATCCTTTCCTTGCCCAAACTGTACGTTGTCCGCCGTCCTTGGATCGTGGCTGTTTCCCTCGTTCTCAAAGACACAATGTGGCCACTCGCTCGCCCTTCTGCAGGCGCATCTCTCTCTGACCAGAGCTGGGAATGTTGTCAGGTTTTAAGGTTCCATGTGATTAGGTTGAGCCCACCCAGGTAATCTGGGGTAATCTAACCATATCCAGGTCTTTAACTTAATCTCATCTGCAAAGCCCTTTTGGCCAGATAAAGTAACATATCAGCAGATTGTGGTGATTAGGAGGTGGACGTGTTGGGGGCATTATTCCACCCTCCACAGTGGGATTCTCCTCAACTCTGTGTAGATACATCCCTAGAGTTGGGGCTGGAGAGCTTCCTCCAGGAGGATGGAGGTGTTTGTTTAGTTCTGGGGTGGTAGGGACCCAGCAGACAGCCTGAGTACCCCCTTTTACTATGTGTGATGCCCGCGAATTTCCAGGGACCATGGCGCCGTGAGGCTGTTTCCACCCTCCGTTTCCTGGCAGTGAAACAGACTTTGATATCAGTGAGTCAGCTTCCGTGTAAACTCATCACCTACCTGAAGATGAAGGGCACCAAGCAAAATAAATGCAAAACAGCCGCTTAGAAGGAGGCTGAGGCAGGTCATTGACTGGGTGGGGGAGAGAAGCCAGTGCTGGTTTTCTCTGAACCCTGAGGGAAAAATGACTGTTAAGGCATCGGCCCGGCGCATGGTGCGGGAGGACACCGCGAAGAGTATGCAAGGCGTCTGGTCTGGTGGGGCTTGCCAGGGAGTGCTTCTCTATTCACCGCGGAGTGAAAACCAGTTTTGAAAGACTTAGTAAACATGCCAGTTTAATTTATATGACCCTAGGGCAGAGGACAAGCAGGGAAAGTTTTCACGTCAGTTTGATCATGCAGGATGGTTAATCATTCTTCCCTATTTCTCTCCCATCGCAGAAGTGTATTTCCCCCTTTCTCATTTCTGACTATCCGTTTTCCCTACCTTAGCTTTCAATTAAACATTTTTGTGATTAATCAGAAAGTAATTTTAGCCATAAACCTTCAAGTCCAGACCTTGGTTAGCAAAAGGGAACTCTACCACAATGAGCCCGTCTGATGCTGGGGGAGCACCAGTGATGTAACTCTGGTTCGGTGGCGACGCCAATCATAAAGCATTCCAGCCCTGGTGTGGCTGTTCTTGACATCAGGAGGAAATCTTGACAGAATTATAGCCTAGAAGTCAATCTGGGACTACGGTATAGAAATCTATAATTCAGATACAAAAACAATCTACAAAGGCTCCTTTTTCAGGAGGGTTCAATGACATTAGATTAAAATAAATTTCCATATATATCAATTTTATTATTAAAATATATTCATACTAGTAAATAGAATTTTTGAGGAAGGGTTAGCTCTTCTGTGTATTGGACACAGCAATAGACCTCTTTGGCTTATCAGGAAACAAAGTTATTGTCTCCTTGTCAAAAATAAATCTCTTCTTAGGGCTAATAAATGGAGAGTGTTCAAATGCAATGTTTTGTTTGACTCCTAGCCCATAAACCCATGGCACATAATACTAAATTATATTCCGCTGAGCAGTATCGATCTCTTGATTCTAACATCACACAGGGCAGGAAACAAACCAAGTAATTGATGTGTCGAAAAGAAGGAGAAAAAGTTATTTGAGAACAAATAAAATGGGCTATAAAGTTTGTTAAGATGTAATAATAACAGTAAAAAAAAAAGGAAGAAGAGAGAAACAAAGAGAAAACTATCCTAGGCTCCATCTGGAAAGCGGCCCGCTGCCTAGCTGTAAAATAATTCATTTCATTCTGCACGTTGGTAGCATGGTATTTTCTTTTAAAATTAATGTTTACTATAGAGAGGGTGTATAGGATTCTGATTGATGTTGGGAAGTTTGCAGTGTATCAGACCGACTGGGTTTTTGCATCCTGCTTTCCCTCAGTGCTGCAAGGAGGGGGCAGGGCAGGCCATGGCCTTGAGTGACCTTGCCCCACACCCCCCACACCCCCCGCCGCCCCCTCCACCAACTGCACTGCTGCAGGGCGGGCGAGTGTCAGTTTTGTCTGGCTGCACACGTCCCAGGGCCCCGCTGCTGCCGCCCCTCTCCAGAATCCCCAGGAAAGAGGGTAAACGCGGGACCCTCACTGAGCCAGGAGCAGTGGAATTCGGGAGAATGGCCACAGGGATTTACTAGTGTTACTTTAATATTTCTCTCTTTCTGCATTCCATTGGACTAAATTTGGGAACTATAAGGAAGCCACCCAAGGACAGTACTTTAGCTTAGCTCCTTTGCATCCTAGGTCCTTTTGTGTGATTGGAAACTGCTTGACAGGTTCCTTTGAGGATGTTGCGGTCTTGAATTTTTATTTACTATTATTTTCTCAACTAGGTGGTTGTGGTAGCCCATATTTGGAGGAGCCCGGGGGGCGTCTGGTTGTCCTGGAGGAGCAGCGATGGGTCCCCTGTCCCTGCCTCGCCCTGGTTCCCATGAGTGCTGGGTGGGTTGCTGGCGTTTCCTGGACACCCAGCCCAGTCCTCCAGGAAGCCAGAGAGCAGAGGCACCCAGCGAGCTGGCAAACACGGGCAACGTGCAGCAGGGGGGTGGAACCCCACGGCTAAGCGCAGCCTGCTGGGGCCCACGTGGGGCCAGCTCTTCGGGTCCCCCAGGGCAGGCCCCTGAAACAAGCCCCAGGAGCTTCAGGCTGGACATCACCATGTTTGGGCCATTCCTGGGCGGAGGCTGGCCCAGAACGTCCGTCCGGGAGCCTCCTGGCGCAGGCAGGAGCCCCTTTGCTGTCTTCCTGTCTCTTCCTCGGCTCTCTGCCCACTCTGACTCTGCTCTGAAGCTGCCCCACCTTGTCCTCAGGGCAGGTCTCCTGGGACACCTCCTCCCTTCCCCGCCCTCCTGCTGCCTTTATCTTTATCTTTATCGCCGTCATCATGCCTGGTGCCAATTATGTGCCTGCTTTCCGTCTCACTTCATTCGTTCAGCAGCCTACAAAGTAGGTTTGCTCAGGAAAAGACACCTGAGCGGGAGAAGCTATATCCTCGCCTCGTGCCCCACAGAAAAGACCGGCCCAGAGCCCAGTTGCTCGCTCTGAACTGTCACTTTGTAACCTTTCAGCAATGCGATTACTGTTCAGCCCTGCTCACTAGCTAGCGGCTTGAAGAAGCTACGTTTAGTCTCAGTTTTGTTATCTGTCAAATGGGGAATAACCTCTGCATCTCTAATGGGACAGCACCACTGCTCTGGAGAGGAAAGGAATTCATGTGCGTATGACGTGTGATGTGTGATTCATAAGTGGAAGTGCCATCTGACACAGTGGGCCTCTCTGAGCTGGCTCCTGCAGTCCTCCTGGTGGGGCAAACCCTCTTCCAAAATGTAGGATATGGTTTCCTCTCCTACTCTAAGTTATTGATAAATGAAACACTCATGTCTCCTAAAGAGGGAAGCTGCTGATTTGCCTACATGCTAAGAAGCATGAAAATAAGTATTATGATAGTCACCCACATGATTTTTAATTCCTGTTACATAAAAAAAGGTTAAAGTGGCAAATGAAGGTACACTCCAGAGGGATGACAGTCAGGGAGTGTTAGCTGTATCTACACATTATGGGTTGGTACAAATAACTTACTGCTATTTAAAAATCTTTTTTCTCTAGTAACAACCTTTTTCCTTTCTCACCTATGGAGGATATTTTAAAGACCTGGGTGGCCTGGACTTGGGGCAGGCAGCTCCTTGTTCAGCAGGCAGCACGCGGGGTAGGAGGACAACTTGAACAAAGCCAAAAGCCCTTTTGTCCAGAGGACCCCACGGAGCCAGGAAAACTGGAAGCGCAGTCAGGGCATAGCAACACTGGCAAGCGGCCCTGCTGACTGCCCGCTTGGTTTCTTGGCTTTGTATATGTTCGGTTTTAGACAATGGGATGTCATGGTACATTATGGAAGCAAAACTGACCTGGCACATGGTTTACATAGTTTATATGCCAGAGCTCTCTGATTAGATTGAAAAGCTGGTTCCTTTTTGGTTCTATATGACACTGTGTTTTCGGGGACAACACAATGAAACTCTTGGATAATGGCTTTGCCATTTCTAACATGTTCAAAGTGAGAAGGATGCTATAATCTCTTAAAAGGACAGAAGTAGGACCAGAGAAAAATTAAAATGCGAAATAGAGGATTTCTTGCCTCTCTCCTCTCTCTTTCTCTCTCTATTATCACTTGGTCCTTCCAAGAAGCTCTCCTATTTCTGCAGCTGATCCTTATGTGGATTAGGGATAATAAACAGCCCATTAATGGAGGCCTGAACTAGGAAATGGAGTTGGAATCAGCAGCAAAATTCAGCGGCTGACGGAGGTTAATAACTCCATTACTCCAGCTCTGCGCTGAGCCGCCTGACGAGCAGGATGTCAGCCGTATCTTACTCCTCATTAATTGAGCTAATAGAACCCGCGTGACCCTGCTTTGCTGCCAGCATCTGAGGGTTTACCAGACATGGGCTGGAATACTTATCATCCACTGTGTGCTCCATGGGTGCCTTTTGTTTTGGGAAGAAAGATCTTTCTTAAAGACGGGTGAGCTGCGAGACCCCCCAGGAGTAGAGTCGCTGTGCAGCTGCCTACAAGGACCCGCAAACCGTTCTGACCTTGTTGCACAAGGATGGTGCAGCAGGGCTCTGGGCTTCCTCTCGGTGCCTGCAGGCGATCGCCCGCTCGGCTTTAGGAGGTAGCATGGTCTCGGCCACGTGTCTGGGGTCCAGGGTGGGAAAGAGAGTGTGGCATGCATCAGGCAGGTGTGGGGACAGAGCCGCATGCGGCCTGACTCTTCCTGTGTCCTCCTCTTTCAACACGTGGCAGCTGGGTGTTTTGCACCTGTCCGCCTGCCAACCGCCCCTGCCTCCCCCCACATCCACAGGTTCCCAGCTCACCGTGCGTTTCTGACAATCCCGCTTTGTGGCTCCTGGGTAGGTGGCTTGGGGCCTCGACCCGATCTTGCTCAGCCTCAGTTTCCTTGACCATCAGATGGGGAAGCACTCCCGCCCCCTCACCTCGTCTTTGCTGGACTTACGTAGGCACTTGCCAGGAAAATGTGTGCAGGTGGGATTTACTAATTGGAAAATGCTCTGTCCAACAGAGAGAATGTCAACAGATTAAAAATGGAACCCCGAGTTTCCCACGGCAGGTTATTATAACCTCTCTGCACCTCACTGTCCTCAACTAAAAGCCAGGGGCAGCCACCCTGAGGACCTCAGGAGGGAGGATTGGCCGAGACGGGGCAGGGAAGCACTTTGCCTCACCTAGAGCCTGGTCCCACATGTGGGGACTGTGCTTATTCCTGACATGCTGGGAACTCCGTGCCTGGCCATGGAGATCAGAACGTCTGAAAAGGAAAGTCAGACCAGTTGCTCACCAGAATACCAGTTGTAAGGTTTTGTGGCCCAGGATGGCCCCTCAGCTGCTCTGAGCAGACTGCTTTCCTCTGGGAGCGGGAAGGTAGTTCCTGTTCAGCTGGGATACATGGAGCAGAAGAATGATCCCGCAAATAGATAAACACAAAACTACACTTACGTCGGGGCCACCGTGGGGCCAGACGAACAGGAGATCTTAATGCCAGAACAGCCTCACAGACTGTACGGAGGCCATGAAACCCATTTTGAGAAAGTGTGGGCTTTCCAGCATCTGTCCCTGCTGCTTTATGCAGTTTAAAGACTCTTTTCATGGCTGGGCACAACATGGGGACCCTCAGAGATGAAAGGCAGAACTTTCTGTTACTTCCAGCTCCACAGGGGAGGCGGGGCCACCTGGGCCGCGGCGGTGGGCGTGGTGAGGCTGGGGGCTGGCCCACGGGGACAGACTGAGGCTGAGCGTGGCTGGCAGCTCTGTGTATGGCCCGGGGGAGGTGGGTGGGGCGTGGCAGTGAGCTAGAATTTGCAGGCTTGCTGCGGATTGGCGAATTTAAAAATTTCGAGGCTTCAGGGCATAGGGGCTGTTCCCAGAGGGAATGTGGTGGGGGGGGCCCATAAAGGAAATGGTTGGAGGAGGGGCTTAGCAAGCTGCCTAAGGAGGGGAATCAAGGTACTAGCCGTGATTTCAAAACTGGACCAAGACAGCACTTGTGAACTGTGTCACACCTGTCCTGGGTGAGGGAACTGGGAGAGCCGGCCTGTCCCAGTTCTGCGTTCCTTACCTTTCCACTGTTAAGAAACAAACTTAGGGAGACAGCCTTGAAAGGATTCAAACTCAACCCAAAGTCCATGCACCTGTGGGACCTTGTCATCCTGCATCATGGAGACCCCTGGGCTCTGAAAGCTCTGCCATCCCTTGTCCCGGCACCCTGTGGCTGTTCCAGTAAACTCCTTGTCCACCCGCCCCCCCCAGACACGCCCCGTGCGACAGCTGTTTCCATCGCGCTTCCTCCCGCCTAAAGCGCTTGGCAACAGCACACCCTGACTGACCTGGCTCTGATAGCAATGCTGTGCTTTGTTGTAGCAAAAATAACTATCTACTAGTGACAGGAATTTGGCAGCCTCGTGGGAGGGGGCAGAAGAGCGTGGCAGTGGTTCCCAGCGGCTGCAGCTGCGGCTGCGGCTGCGGCTGGGTCACCTGCCTGCAGTGAGGGAGGAGGTGCATCCCTGGCCTCGGGCCCAAGCTTGGGGTCAGTAATGGTGGCGGCGGGGCCAACAGCCTACAGCCCCTGGGGCTGCCGCATTTTAATCTTTCAGTAAGTCAGAACTGAAGTGGAATAAGGAAAGTTCTCCCATTATTTTCCTGCCTTGGGACTGTTGGCATTTTACCACTTATTTTTTATTTCCAGTGTTTGTGTAAGAAAAAGTCTGGGGTCTGTGATTCTGGGCAAATGTGGAAAGTCACTGCTGCTTTCTTCCTGGGTTTAAACTTACTTTATGAGAGTCTGTTCCTAGGTCTGTTGTCTGTCTTTGAGAGCACAGGAGCAATTACTTTTGAAGCAACATCAAAAATGTACTTTACCTTTTAACTCCCCACCTGCGGCCTCAAGGATCTTTGAGAGTGTAGACACACAGTCAATTCCCAGAGAGAGCATGAGCCCAGGTGACCGCAGACAGCCCTGCTGACCCACACGGAGGACTGGGCGGGCGCGTGGCACAGTGTGCTGGCAGCGAGAGACATCAGGGGAGCTGGCGAGCAGGAGCCATCGAGAGGTGGTCCGTACTGGCTGTTTGAAGGTCAGGGGGCTCACACTTCAGGAGGAGACAGGGCATATTATAGCAAGGGATTTGCATGTTATTTTCTTGGTGAGTAATTTTGTTAATTAAAGGCTGACACTAACAGTCTTGCCAGAATATATTGAAACTCTGTTTATTAACCACTTAAAAACTTTTTCCTAATAATGTTCTGAGTGCACCCAGTCCTGCTTGCAGCATCAGTCATCCTTTCCTGCTGGCTCAAAGAGGTCTAGGAAAGATTTCAGGGTCCATTTGCCACCCTCTATGTTTAATACACCATTCCAGGTACCTGTGTTATTTGGGGAGAAAGTGACAACTTTTCTCAATTTCTTATTTTAGTGTCTGAAAGTCTTCATAGTCAGAAAATTGCCCCTCATGCCCAACCTCTCCCTTTTTTCTCCATCAAAGTTACTATTTGTCATTGGCAAAGTGCTTCTCGATTTCTTTTTCACCTGTGGATTCTAAGCTCATATTCAGGGTCCAGGGGGTTCGCCTAGCCAGTAACAGTTGGGCCTAAGCTGGTGGTGGGTAAGACATCAGAGAAGATAAACATTCCTTCCCCACTATGGTTATCAGAGGTTCAAAGCAATCTCCATGCCTGGGTGGAGAATGACAGGTGGCCTTTAACAGAACGGAGCCCAGGGTAGTTGGCATTTGAATCCAGTTCTGATGGAGATGCCCCCATTTTTGGCAGGTGTGACACTTAGCCATTAACTTAAATTCATTTCCCAGAGAAAGGCAAGAGCACTGAATTGCTGAGATGACTTGGAGAAATCGTATTTGTTTTTCTTTACCCATAGGAGATTTTGGGAGACATCAGAGCATACTTCAATTTTCCATCTTCCTTAGAGGCATAAATAAAGTGCTGAACCGTTGAACCCAGCCTTGTGCTTTAAAAGCTAGGGCCTCTGCCAGATTCAGGTGGCAGATGTCTAAAAGCTTGAAGCTCTCCTTCCTAAATATCACAGAAATTATTTAATAATAAAAAAAACTTTCAAAGAAAGTCTTCCACAAACAGAAGTTCAGCTTTACGTTTTCTGAGACTGTGAGACTCCGGGCACTGCCTCCTTGCTGGCTCTGAGATTTCTGCAGATCCCAGGCCTCAGCCCCTGCCCCCAGGGGCAGGTGGGCTGCAACCCCATGCACCTCCTGAGCAGAGCAGCCTGCTTCCAGGGGCCCCCCTCACTGCCCCTCCTTCTCTCCTGGTCCTGTCTCATGAAGCATGGGTTCCCGATCCTAGGAAGGATTGCACGCATTGGGAATGAACTGCCAGCCTGGAACTCCCCTCCAGAGCAGAGGGGCAGGGTGGGGGTCAGGAGAGGGAGGAGTCTCTCCTTCCCACTATCCCCTTCTTGCCTGCTTCCTGCTTCTGAAACATCAAGTGTTTGCTCACGGTGTGTCTTCTCTCAGAGCACCAGGGATTTTTGTCCAAATTGCATGTTTTCTACCAGGCTAATCTCAAACTACACCTCCTCTAGGAAGCCTTCCTCCCTGACACTTCTCCTTGCTCTGCACCTTTGCAGGACTTTATGCATTGTTCTTGTGCTAGGAAGCAGCTTAAAGACCAGTGGCTAAGCAAGAGGCGCTGGAATCCCGGCTTTGCCCTTAAAGGCTGTATGAGACTGGGCAGGCTTTTACCATCTCTGCACTTTAGTTTCCTCCTGGGTAAGGTGGGGATGACTGTATTCAGATAAGCAGCAGATATTTATAGAATATCTATTATGTTCAGGTACTGCTTGAGTTCTGGGAACACAAAAGGAAATAAAACCTAACATACTTGCTGTCACATGACTTACCTTCTAGCTGGAGTGAGAAAGAGTATAGGCAGCCAACAGATATGTTATATGTTGGGTTCCATGGGAAAAGGTGAAGGAGAGGAAGGAGTATGGGCAGTGGGGAGGATGAAGGATGGTATGGCATGCTGTATAGAAGATGGTTGGGGAGGGATTAAAGATGGCAGCATGAGAGGTGAGACACAGGCTTCCTCCTAAAACCGCATATAATATGAAAATATAATTAATACAACTAATCCTGAAAGAGCAACAGGAAAGAGGACTGTGCCAGACTGCATACACCTGGAGAAAAGAGCAGACCTCACAGAACAGGGTAACTTACCAAAGCTGTGGTCCAGCGGGACACAAGCCCTTCCCCCACCCCAGCTCACTGGCGGGAGGAAGAGAAACAGACCAGAGAGGGAGTGGAGGCCTGGGACTGCTGAATACCTAACTCTGGAGATCTGCTGTGGGAGCACAAACCTACAATTCATGGTGCTTGCATGATACTCTTGTGATTATGGGGTTGGAAAGCTAACACAGGAAGAATTCCTGGAGAGACTGAGATTCCAGCCACTTGTGGAAAGCAGGGATCCATATCTGGCTGCTCTGGGACAAAAGAAAGGTGGGCAGTCTGAGAGACTTCCTAACAAGGAAGCCTGTAGCAAGAGGGCTGCTAAAGGGGCAAGGATTGCACAGAGCTTACTGCTCAGGAGAGAGGACAGGTAGACAAAATTGTCTGGGTGCACTCTGCCCAGCAGATTGGGAGCTTTGCCATATACACTCTCATATTTAAGGAAGAAAAAGAAATCTTCCTCCTTAGACGATCTTCAGGTGCTCCAGCTCCCTGACTGACTACACAGCTCCAAGGAACCCCTCCGTGATACAGAGCCTACTGTGCCTTCCTCCCGGCCAGCCCCACCTGGCTCGCAAACTGGCAAACCCTACCCTGGTGTTAGGCCAGGCAGAGGGAACACCTGTCTACAGCAACTACAAACGCAAAGCATAGAGGCTTATACCTGTGTGCTCGGCCCACTGGTTCTGGCAGTGGAGACAGACATTGCAGCCGGGAAGCAGGAAACAGCTCTTTCCTCCCCCCAGGCACCAATACCACTCCCCTGCAACCCCCGAACATTGCTTCAGGGCCTGAGCAGCTCCAGAGAGTAGAGCTTCTGGGCACTAGAGGGCACCATACACAAATATGAAATGCCAAAGGAATGTGGTTCAGAGTAAAATTACTAATACAACTCCTGCGAAAGATTTAAATGATATGGACCTCATGACTTTTCCTGAAAGGAAGTTCAAAATAAAAATCATTAACATGCTCATGGAGGTACGGAAAGATATTCAAGAGCTCAGGAATGAATTCCAGTCGGAGATCCAATCATTGAAGAGCACAATGGACGGTATTAAAAGCAGATTGGATATGGTGGAGGAGACAATAAATGAAATAGAAACTAGAGAAGAGGAATACAAAGAAGCTGAGGCACAGAGAGAAAAAAGGATCTCTAAGAATGAAAGAATATTGAGAGAACTGTGTGACCAATCCAAATGGAACAATATTCGCACTATAGGGGTACCAGAAGAAGAAGAAGAGAGAAAAAGGGATAGAAAGTGTCTTTGAGGAGGTAATTGCTGAAAACTTCCCCAATCTGGGGAAGGAGATAGTCTCTCAGGCCATGGAGATGCACAGATCTCCCAACGCAAGGGACCCAAGGAAGACAACACCAAAACATATAGTAATTAAAATGGCAAAGATCAAAGATAAGGACAGACTATTAAAAGCAGCCAGAGAGAGAAATAAGATCACATACAAAGGAAAGCCCATCAGGCTATCAACAGACTTCTCAGCAGAAATCTTACAGGCCAGAAGAGAGTGGCATGATGTATTTAATGCAATGAAGCAGAAGGGCCTTGAACCAAGAATACTTTATCTGGCAAGATTATCATTTAAATTTGAAGGAGGGATTAAACAATTTCCAGATAAGCAAAAGCTAAGAAAATTTACCTCCCACAAACCATCTCTACAGTGTATTTTGGAGGGACTGCTATAGATGGAAGTGTTCCTAAGGTTTAAATGCTGTCACCAGAGGTAATAAAACCACAATAAAGAAAGTAGAACAGTTAATTACTGAGCAAATGCAAAATTAAATTAACTACCCCCAAAGTCAATCAAGGGATAGATAAAGAGTACAGAATATGATACCTAATATATAAAGAATGGAGGAGGAAGAAAAAGGAGGAAGAAAAAAAAAGAACCTTCAGATTGTGTTTGTAATAGCATATTAAGTGAGTTAAGGTAGACTCTTAGATAGTAAGGAAGTTAACCTTGAACCTTTGGTAACCACGAATCTAAAGCCTGCAGTGGCAATAAGTACATGCCTACTGATAATCACCCTAAATGTAAATGGACTGAATGCACCAATCAAAAGACATGGAGTCACTGAGTGGATAAAAAAACAAGACCCAACTATATGCTGCCTACAAGAGACTCATTTCAAACCCAAAGCCATACACAGACTAAAAGTGAAGGGATGGAAAAAGATACATCATGCAACTAGTAGGGAGAAAAAAGCAGGAGTTGCAGTACTTCTATCAGACAAAATAGACGTCAAAACACAGAAAGTCACAAGAGACAAAGAAGGACATTACATAATGATAAAAGGGTCAATGCAACAAGAAGATATAACCATTATAAATATCTATGCACCCAACCCAGGAGCACCTACATATGTGAAACAAATACTAACAGAATTAAAAGGAGAAATAGAATGCAATGCATTCATTCTAGACTTCAACACTCCACTCACTCTAAAGGACAGATCAACCAGACAGAAAGTAAGTAAGGAGAGAGAGGCACTGAACAACACAATAGAACAGATGGACCTAACAGACATCTACAGAACTCTACATCCAAAAGCAGCAGAATACACATTCTTCTCAAGTGCACATGGAACATTTTCAAGAATAGATCATATCCTAGGCCCCAAAAAGAGCCTCAGTAAATTTAAAAAGATTGAAATTGTACCAACCAGTTTCTCAGACCACAAAGGTATGAACTAGAAATAAATTATGCAAAGAAATGAAAAATCCCACAAACACATGGAGGCTTCACAACATGCTCCTAAATAACCAATGGATCAGTGACCAAATAAAAACAGAAATCAAGCAATATATGGAGACAAATGACAACAATAATTCAACACCCCAAAATCTGTGGGACGCAGCAAAGGCTGTGTTTAGAGAAAAGTATACTGCAATACAGGCCCACCTCAGGAAAGAAGAACAATCCCATATGAGTGGTCTAAACTCACAATTAATGAAACTAGGAAAAGAAGAACAAATGAGGCCCAAAGTCAGTAGAAGGAGGGACATAATAAAGATTAGAGCATAAATAAATAAAATCTAGAAGAATAAAACAAAAGAAAGAATCAATGAGAGCAGGAGCTGGTTCTTTGGGAAAATAAACAAAATAGATAAACCCCTAGCCAGACTTATCCAGAAAAAAAGAGTCTACTCACATAAACAGAATCAGAATGAGAAAGGATAAATCACTATGGACACCACAGAAATACAAAGAATTATTAGAGAATACTATGAAAAATTATATGCTAACAAACTGGATAACCTAGAAGAAATGGACAACTTTCTAGAAAAATACAACCTTCCAAGGCTGACCCAGAAAAAGACAGAAAATCTGAACAGACCAATTACTAGCTATGAAATTAAACCGGTAATCAAAAAGCTACCTAAGAACAAAATGCCTGAACCACTGAATTTTATCAAACATTTAGTGAAGACCTAATACCCATCCTCCTTAAAGTTTTCCAAAGAGGGAGTACTTCCAAATTCATTCTATGAGGCCAGCATCACTCTAATACCAAAACCAGGCAAAGACACCACAAAAAAAGAAAATTACAGACCAATATCCCTGATGAACATAGATGCAAAAGCACTCAACAAAATATTAGCAAACCGAATTCAAAAATACACCAAAAAGATCATCCATCATGATCAAATAGGATTTATTCCCGGGATGCAAGGATGGTACAACATTCAAAAATCCATCAACATCATCCACCATATCAACAAAAAGAAGGACAAAAACCACACGATCATCTCCATAGATGCTGAAAAAGCATTCGACAAAATTCAACATCCATTCATGATAAAAGCTCTCAACAAAATGGGTATAGAGGGCAAGTGCCTCAACATAATAAAGGCCGTATATGACAAACCCACAGCCAACATTATACTTAACAGCAAGAAGCTGAAAGCTTTTCCTTTAAGATCGGGAACAAGACAAGGATGCCCACTCTCCCCACTTCTATTCAACATAGTTCTGGACATCCTAGCCATGGCAATCAGACAATACAAAGAAATACAAGGCATCCAGACTGGCAAGGAAGAAATTAAACTGTCCCTGTTTGCAGATGACATGATATTGAACATAAAAAACCCTAAAGAATCCACTCCAAAACTACTAGATCTAATATCTGAATTCAGCAAAGCTGCAGGATGCAAAATTAATACGCAGAAATCTGTGGCATTCCTATACACTAACAATGAACTAGCAGAAAGAGAAACCAGGGAAACAATTCCATTCCTACTGCATCAAAAAGAATAAAATACCTAGGAATAAACCTAACCAAGGAAGTCAAAGACCTATACTCTGAAAACTACAAGACACTCATGAGAGAAATTAAAGAAGATACCAATAAATGGAAACACATCTTGTGCTCATGGATAGGAAGAATTAATATTGTCAAAATGGCCATCCTGCCTAAAGCAATCTACAGATTCAATGCAATTCCTATCAAAATACCAGCAGCATTCTTCAACAAACTAGAGAAAATTGTTCTAAAATTCATATGAAACCAAAAAAGACCCCGAATAACCAAAGCAATCCTGAAAAGGAAGAATAAAGCTGGGGGGATTATGCTCCCCAACTTCAAGCTCTACTACAAAGCCACATTACTCAAGACAATTTGGTACTGGCACAAGAACAGACCCATAGACCTATGGAACAGACTAGAGAGCCCTGATATAAACCCAACCATATATGGTCAATTAATATACAATAAAAGAGCCATGGACATACAATGGGGAAATGAAAGCCTCTTCAACAGTTGGTGTAGGCAAAACTGGACAGCTACATGCAAGAGAATGAAACTGGATTATTGTTTAACCCCATACACAAAAGTAAACTTGAAATGGATCAAGGACCTGAATGTAAGTCATGAAACTATAAAACTCTTAGAAGACAACATAGGCAAAAATCTCCTGAATATAAGCATGAGCAACTTCTTCCTGAACGCATCTCCTTGAGCAAGTGAAACAAAAGCAAAAATGAACTCATGGGACTATATCACACTAAAAAGTTTCTGTACGGCAAAGGACACCATCAACAGAACAAAAAGGCATCCTACAGTATGGGAGAATATATTTGTAAATGACATATCTGACAAGGGGTTAACATCCAAAATATATAAAGAACTTACATGCCTCAACACGCAAAAAGCAAATAACCCAATTACAAAATGGGCAGAGGATATGAAGAGACAGTTCTCCAAAGAAGAAATTCAGATGGCCACCAGACACATGAAAAGATGCTCCACATCACTAATCATCAGGGAAATACAAATTAAAACCACAATATGATATCACCTCACACAAGTAAAGATGGCCACCATCCAAAAGACTAAGAACAGCAAATGCTTGCAAAGATGTTGAGAAAGGGGAACCCTCCTACACTGCTGGTGGGAATGTAAGCTAGTTAAACCATTGTGGAAAGCAATATGGAGGTTTCTCAAAAAACTAAAAATAGAAATATCATTTGACCCAGCAATCCCACTCCTTGGAATTTACCCAAAGAATAAAACTTCTCAGATTCAAAAAGACATAATGCACCCCTATGTTTATTGCAGCACTTTTTACAATAGCCAAGATATGGAAGCAACCTAAGTGTCAATCAGTAGATGAATGGATAAAGAAGATGTTGTACATATACACAATGGAATACTATTCAGCTATAAGAAAAAACAAATCCTACCATTTGCAACAACATGGATGGAGCTGGAGGATATTATGCTCAGTGAAATAAGCCAGGTGGAGAAAGACAAGTGCCAAATGATTTCCCTCATTTGTGGAGTATAACAATGAAGCAAAACTGAAGGAACAAAATAGCAGCAGACTCACAGACTCCAAGAAGGAACTAGTGGTTACCAAAGGGGAGGGGTGGGCGAGGGAGGGTGGGAGAAGGGGATTAAGGGGTATTATGTTTGGTACACATGGTGTGGGGGGTCACGGGGAAAACAGTGTAGCACTGAGACAGCAAACAGTGACTCTGTGGCATCTTACTACACCTGAGGAGAGTGACTGCATTGGGGTATGGCTGGGGACTTGATAATATGGGTAAATGTAGTCACCACATTGTTTTTTCATGTGAAACCTTCATAAGAGTGCATATCAATAAATACCTTAATAAAAAAAAGAATAATAAAAAAAGAAGGTAGTTGGGGACCACCATTGTAATAAAGGACATTTGAGCAGAGGCTTAAAGGAATCATGGGAAAATCTGGGGAAAAGCAGGCCAGGTCTGGGAACAGCAAGTGAGAAGGCCCTGAGGTAGGAATGTGCTCGGCATGTTTAAGGGGCATCACGGAGGCTATTGCTGATGGAGCAGGGAGAAAGTGGCATATGAGGGGTGGAGGTCAGTGGGGCCCTGGGAGGACTGGGATTCTCTTGAGTCAAGTGGGAGCCACTGGGGACTCTGAGCAGATTAGTGATGGTATCTAACATGTTTTAAAAGGGTTACTCAGGCTACTGGGTGGAGAATTGACTCTAGGCAGGTGGACAGAAGGCAGAAGCAGGAAGGTCAGGTAGGGCCTTTGGCGGTAATCCAGATGTGAGATTCTGGTGCCATGGCCCAGGGTAGTAGCCATGGAGGTGAGGAGTAATTGGGCTCTGACTGTATTTCAAGGGTAGAATATGGTTGGTGTGCTGTCAGATTGGGTACAGGGCCTGGAAGGCAGAGAGGCACCAGGAGAACCGCAGTGTTTGCTGGGGCATCTGGGAATAGTGGGGGAGGGGCCACCCACCCGGCTCGGGACATGAGGTTGAGATGCCTGCTTACTACGCTGATGGACAGTGACTGCAGTGGGGTTTGGGTGGGACTTGATAATATGGGTGAATGTAGTAACCACAATGTTGCTCATATGAAACCTTCGTAAGATTGTATATCAATGATACCTTAATAAAAAAAATAATGATGATGAAAAAAGAGAAGAATATGGCTTACTACTGAACCACTATGTTGTATCCTTGCAACCAATATGAGATTGTATGTCAACCCTACCTCAGTAACACACACACACACACACACACACACACACACACACACACACACACACACACACACACACACACACACGATTGAGATGCCTGTTAGGAGTCTGAGTTTCTCAGGCTGCTGTGTCAAAGCAGCACAGGCCAAGGGGCTTTTCCCACTGAAACTCCAGCTCTGGAGGCTGGAAGTCCAAGATCAAGGTGTGGTCAGGGTTGCTTTCTCCTGAGGCCTCTCTCCTTGGTTTGCAGGCAGCCCGCCTCTTGCTGCCTCTTCGCATGGTCTGTGGTCTGTGTACCTGTGTCCCCTGTGTCTCTTCTTATAAGACACCATTCAGATTGGGTTAGGGCCCTTCCTGACGGCCTCATTGCAATTTAATCACAATTTTAACACCCCCATCTCCAAATACAGTCACATTCAGCAGGACTGCGGGTTAGGGCTTGAACACAGGAACCGTGGAGGACACTCTCAGCCTGTAGCAGCCTCTGTGGCACTTTGTTTCGGCAGCCAGGCAAGCTAGTACAGATCCCTAGTGCGTGCTGCAGCGCTACCTTCCCGCCTGCCTGAGTTACAGCCGGGAGACGTGTTCAGGGAGCCCTGGGCTTCTCCTGATACCACCTCCCACTCCTTGGCAAGTTTTCCCATCACCCCTCCCACCCCAACCCCATCCAGAGCTCAGAGCTTTCATTTCTCATTTTCTGAGATTCAAATCCATGAAAGTCAAACCCAGAAGGCTCCTGGAGACCATCAGGTACACCCCCCAAATTGCACCAGAAGGGAAGTGGAGGCCCAAAGAGACCAAGCAACATGGCTGAGGCTGCATGTTAGTGAGAGGGGGCCGGGAGAAGATCTCCTAGCCTGGGGCTGGTCACTGTCTAGTTTGTTTTGCTTTTAAACTTCATACTCCTTTTCTCCATCCCAGCGCACTGGGGAGGTCACCCGCTGTGCAGGCACTCTGGCGATGAGGCCTTCCCAGTGCCCCCTGCCTTGCCCCACCTGACCCTGTGATGGACGGGGGAGCTGCCTTGTGAGTGCAGTTGTACCTGGTGGACGTGGGTCCCTGATCACTTCAACCAGATGCCCCTCTTATGTGGAGCTTGGGGAGCGCCCCCCCCCTCCTCTCAACAATAATTATCCTTGTAAGACTAATGGACGAAATCATGTCTGATTACTCTGTTGAAGGCCCAATTATGTGATTAACATTCTTTGGCTATAGCTGATGATGAGAAGAGCCTCTCATCTGCATCGCATTAAGTTCATTGAGCCGCCAGCCAAGTAGGAGGCCGGAGAGTGAGGTGGGATCCTCTTCCCGAAAGGGTGCCAATGGCCAGTGGGCCGGCTCCCCTGGCAGCATTAGCAGTTTGCAGCGATCTGACTGCCTAGCAGGGTGACAAATGGCAGTGCGTGGGAAGGCTCAGCTTTGCAAAAAACGAGAGATGGGAGCCCCCTCTGCTGATTTGTCTTCCAGCACTTGGCTGTGTTAGCGGCAAGCTCAAGGCCACCTGGGCGAACCTGTAAGAAAAACCTTCCTGTAAAATCATGCTCTAGCCCCTCTGTCAGGCTCTGCCTTGTACATTGGTTCCACTCAGTCAGTCATTCATTCACTTGCATGTCCGTGCACTCTGCTTCCTTGTACTGAGGGCCCCCAGGCATGTGAGGCTGAGGTCCCTGCCCTGGGAAAGTTCTGGGAGAGGTTCCTGTTGAATAGAGGCCCCCAGCTTTCCCCAGAGGTTTCCGATTCAACACCGAGTCAGCTTTGCAGTTGGCAAATGTCAGCAGAGAATTTTAGACTGAAGAATCCTCAGAGATCCTCAGTTCAAGTCACTATATACCCCTCAAAAATGGAAGCTGAGAGAGGCCGAGGGCCTGGAGCTCAAGGGCACCCGGCAGGGAGTGACGAGGTGGGGCTGGCGCTCCTGGGCCTGCCCTGCACCCCTGCCCACAGAACTGTTCTGCCTCTTCAGCACCTCTGTTAACCCCTGTGGATGGTCTTTTGAGTATTTTACATGATATCTCGGGGAAAATTGCTGGGAAGGCCCTCCCACCTGCTTCCTTGGCCCCTCATTTCTTCCTTGTAGGAGAGAGCTCACCAGAAGCCTTGTCTCTTTCTTCCACATGAGGGCAGAGACTATCTTATGTCCACTGCTTAGTAAATCGATGATCAAACCAGCCAGAGAACCTCGAAAGTGATGTGGCTGGAACTAAAACCCAGATTGCTTTCCAGTGAATTTTAAACCATGGAGTGTTTCTAAGAAAAAATTAAATTGTGTATGTCCTTATGTAACCTGCTTATTTATTTATTTATTTATTTATTTTTATTGTGAAATGATTATCACAGTAAGTTTAGTTAACATCCTTCGACATACATAGTTACAAATTATTTTTGCTTGCGATGTGAACTTTTGAGGTTTTTTTCTCTTAACAACTTTTCAATACACAAGACATTATTGCTCACCGTGCAACGAACAAGTTCCAATACAGTGAACAAGCTCCCACAAGGTGAACCATGCAAGGAACATAGTGAGCAAGTTCTCACAAGGTAAACATTGCAAAGCCAGTCATATCAGAGAAACTAATTCAGTTACTATAATCAATCAAGTCAACCATGATTATTCATATGATTTTTATACTTAAATTATAAGTGAATCTCACATTTCCCCCTTTTTTGTTTTAATTGACGCAAATGCATATGCATATATTTCTGGAAGGTACCAGAATAATGATTAGCTGGGCTCGGCCTGTGACATAGCTTGTCACAGGCAATGTGTCTCTCGTCTGGAGGGGTGAGGTTCTATGCCTCACCTCAGTTGGCCCCCACGTTGCTCACCTGAGGTCCCTTGTGACTGTGCCTGTCTTAGGTTGTTCCTCCCATGAGGAATCTTACCCGTCTCTGGCTAACCAGCCATCTCCTGGGACCAAACAGGGAGATAAAATACGAAAGAGAGGACAGCCAGCAGCTATAATTCTGGATAAAATCACAATATACATGATTATTTTCTTGCAGGAAATGCAGGTGGGGAATCAGTATATGATTTCACAAAGTTGTTTAAAAGGAATCACTTATTTCTTGAAGTTAATTCGTAAAAAGTAGCATATGCTTGTATTGGCTTTAAAAGACCAACAACTGCCTTCCGCACACACACTAGGAGAACAGGAATACAAATGCATCACAGTATTAGACCTACAATTATAGGCCATATCCAATGAAACAAAGAAAACCAATTTAACAATCCAGGCATTTGTGAAAACATCAATACCATGGTGAACGTTGTCTATTTGATCTTGAATAGTATGCGAAAAATCAGACAAATTAAAACAACACATCCCTGGAAATTGTTCACATCCCATATGTTCTTTTTTTTTTTAATCACTTCTTCTTTTATTAGCTTCTCCTAAGTATTCTCTTTTTTTTATAACTTATTTTGGATCATTAATCTACAATTACATGTGCAATATTATGATTATTAAACTACCCCCTTCATCAGGTCCCCCCACCAACCCCATTACAGTCACTGTCCATCAGCGTAGTGAGATGCTATAGAGTCACTACTTGCCTTCTCTGAGTTGTACAGCCCTCCCCATGCCACCCCAACATTACATTTGCAATCATAATGCCCCTTTTTCCCTCTTATCCCTCCCTTCCCACCCATCTTCCCCAGTCCCTTTCCCTTTGGTAACTATTAGTCCGTTCTTGGGTTCTGTGAGTCTGCTGCTGTTTTGTTCCTTCAGTTTTTTTCTTTGTTCTTATACTCCACATATGAGTGAAATCATTTGATACTTGTCTTTTTCGGCTTGGCTTATTTCACTGAGCATAATACCCTCTAGCTCCGTCCATGTTGTTGCAAATGGTAGGATTTGTTTTCTTCTTATGGCTGAATAATATTCCATTGTGTATATGTACCACATCTTCTTTATCCATTCATCTACTGATGGACACTTAGGTTGCTTCCATTTCTTGGCTATAGTAAATAGTGCTGCGATAAACATAGGGGTGCATCTGTCTTTTTCAAACTGGGCTGCTGTATTCTTAGGGTAAATTCCTAGGAGTGGAATTCCTGGGTCAAATGGTATTTCTATTTTGAGTTTTTTGAGGAACCTCCATACTGCTTTCCACAATGGTTGAACTAATTTGCAGTCCCACCAGCAGTGTAGGAGGGTTCCCTTTTCTCCACATCCTCGCCAACATTTGTTGTTGTTTGTGTTTTGGATGTTGGCCATCCTCACTGGTGTGAGGTGATATCTCATTGTGGTTTTAATCTGCATTTCTCTGATGATTAGCGATGTGGAGCATCTTTTCATGTGCCTGTTGGCCATCTGAATTTCTTCTTTGGAGAAGTGTCTATTCATGTCCTCTGCCCATTTCTTAATTGGATTATTTGCTTTCTGTTTGTTAAGGTGCATGAGTTCTTTATATATTTTGGATGTCAACCCTTTATCAGATACGTTTTTTATGAATATATTCTCCCATACTGTAGGATGTCTTTTGTTCTACTGATGGTGTCCTTTGCTGTACAGAAGCTTTTCAGCTTGATATAGTCCCACTTGTTCATTTTTGCTTTTGTTTCCCTTGCCCGGGGAGATATGTTCATGAAGAAGTCGCTCATGTTTATGTCCAAGAGATTTTTACCTATGTTGTTTTCTAAGAGTTTTATGGTTTCATGACTTACATTCAGGTCTTTGATCCACCTTGAGTTTACCTTTGTGCATGGGGTTAGACTGTAGTCCAGTTTCATTCTCTTACATGTAGCTGTCCAGTTTTGCCAACACCAGCTGCTGAAGAGGCTGTCATCTCCCCATTGTGTATCCAAGGCTCCTTAATCAAATATTAATTGACTGTATATGTTTGGGTTAATGTTTGGATTTTCTATTCTGTTCCACTGGTCTGTGGGTCTGTTTTTGTGCCAATACCAAATTGTCTTGATTACTGTGGCTTTGTAGTAGAGCTTGAAGTCAGGGAGCGTAATTCCCCCTGTTTTATTCCTCCTTCTCAGGATTGCTTTGGCTATTCGGGGTCTTTTGTGGTTCCATATAAATTTTAGGATTATTTGTTCCAGTTCATTGAAGAAAGCTGTTGGTAGTTTGATAGGGATTGCATTGAATCTGTAGATTGCTTTAGGTAGTATAGCCATTTTGACAATATTTATTCTTCCTAGCCAAGAGCATGGGATGCATTTCCATTTGTTAGTGTCCTCTTTAATTTCTCTTAGGAGTGTCTTGTAGTTTTCAGAGTACAGATCTTTCACTTCCTTCGTTAGGTTTATTCCTAGGTATTTTGTTCTTTTTGATGCAATTGTGAATGGAATTGTTTTTCTGATTTCTCTTTCTGTTAGTTCATCATTAGTGTATAGGAAAGCAACAGATTTCTGTGTGTTAATTTTGTATCCTGCAACTTTGCTGAATTCAGATATTAGTTCTAGTAGTTTTGGAATGGAATCTTTAGGGTTTTTTATGTACAGTATCATGTCATCTGCAAATAGTGACAATTTGACTTCTTCTTTACCAATCTGGATGCCTTGTATGTCTTTGTTTTGTCTGATTGCTGTGGCTAGGACCTCCAGTACTATGTTGAATAACAGTGGAGAGAGTGGGCATCCCTGTCTTGTTCCCGATCTTAGATGAAAAGCTTTCAGCTCTCGCCATTAAGTATGATGTTAGCTGTGGGTTTGTCATATATAGCCTTTATGATGTTGAGGTACTTGCCGTCTATACCCATTTTGTTGAGAGTTTTAATCATGAATGGATGCTGAATTTTGTCAAATGCTTTTCAGCATCTATGGAGATGATCATGTGGTTTTTGTTGTTCTTTTTGTTGATGTGGTGGATGATGTTGATGGATTTTCGAATGTTGTACCATCCTTGCATCCCTGGGATGAATCCCACTTGATCATGGTGTATGATCCTCTTGATGTATTTTTGAATTCGGTTTGCTAATATTTTGTTGAGTATTTTTGCATCTACGTTCATCAGGGATATTGGTCTGTAATTTTCTTTTTTGGTGAGGTCTTTGCCCGGTTTTGGTATTAGAGTGATGCTGGCTTCATAGAATGAGTTTGGAAGTATTCCCTCCTCTTCTATATTTTGAAAAACTTTAAGGAGAATGGGTGTTATTTCTTCTCTATATGTCTGGTAGAATTCAGAGGTGAATCCATCTGGTCCGGGGGTTTTGTTCTTGGGTAGTTTTTTGATTACTGATTCAATTTCATTGCTGGTGATTGGTCTGTTTAGTTTTTCTGTTTCTTGCTTGGTCAGTCTTGGAAGGTTGTATTTTTCTAAGAAGTTGTCCATTTCTTCTATGTTTTGCAGCTTGTTAGCATATAGATTCTCATAATATTCTCTTATAATTCTTTGTATTTCTGTGGGGTACGTCGTTATTTTTCCTTTCTCATTTCTGATTCTGTTTATGTGTGTAGATTCTCTTTTTCACTTAATCAGTCTGGCTGGGGGTTTATCTATTTTGTTTATTTTTTCAAAGAACCAGCTCTTGGTTTCATTGATTTTTTCTATTGTTTTATTCCTCTCAATTTTATTTATTTCTTCTCTGATCTTTATTGTGTTCCTCCTTCTGGTGACTTTGGGCCTCATTTGTTCTTCTTTTTCCACTTTCAGTAATTGTGTCTTTAGACTATTCATTTGGGAATGTTCTTCCTTCTTTAAATAGGCCTGGATTGCAATACACCTTCCTCTTAGAACTGCCTTTGCTGCGTCCCACCCAAGTTGTGGCTTTGTGTTGCTGTTATCATTAGTCTCCATATATTCTTTCATTTCTGTTTTGATTTGGTCGTTAACCCATTGATTAGTTAGGAGAATGTTGTTAAGTCTCCATGTATTTGTGAGCTTTTTTGATTTCGTTCTAAAATTTATTTCTAGTTTTATACCTTTGTGATCTGAGAAGTTGGTTGGTAGAATTTCAATATTTTTGAATTTACTGGGGTTTTTTTTGTGGCCTAGTATGTGGTCTATTCTGGAAAATGGTCCATGTGCACCTGAGAAAAATGTGTATCCTGCTGCTTTTGGGGTAACCTGCTTTTTTACTTAATAATGCATTGTGGCCATCTTTCGCTATCATTACATAAAGCTATGTCATTGAGTGTTTGCATAGTAGTGCATTACACAAACTATTACATACCCATGGCTCACGTCTGGCATCCCGCAGTCCAGGCGTACCATGATGCGGCCCAGTGCCCCTGGTGGCGGACGTTTGTGTCCAGTTCTTCCTGTTGCAGCGGCAACAGCGCACATCTACCCACCCTCACACACACACACACCTTCACGCCTTCGTTTCGCTCATTTTCGTAGGAAGAATTCTTGGAAATGGGTCGGCTGAGCCAAAGAATATACACAATTTAAAAATTACTTTTAGTTTCTAACTGAAGGGAGTCAGAAATTGAAGGATTACAAATGGATAGTCGGTGAAAAGGAAATCTCAAAAGAAGAACTGAAAATTAACCATTTAAGCCTCTGGCTTAGGTTAGAGAAATAATAAACACAAAACTGGCAGGAAAGAGGCCAGAAATCAAGGGAATAGAGAAGAAAATGACAGGAGAGCCAAAAGTTTGTTCTCTGGCAAATTGATAAAATGGACACATCTCCAGCAAGACTAACAATAAAAGAATGTACAAACAATATTTGGAGTAAAAATGGGGATATAATCATAAATATAGCAGAGTTTAAAAGGGTAAGGAGAATATTATGAACAACTTTATGATGATAAATCTGGAAACATAGAGAAGATGGATAAATTTGCAGAAAAAAAGTCATCAGTATTGACATAAGAAGAAACAGAAAACGCAAACAGTCCTGTAACTATTAAATACACTGAATCATAAAAGTAAAGACTTGCTGTCTCCCAGACACTCCTAGCAACTCTGTGTGTGAGAGCAGAACACTGCAATAGGGCAGTGGCCACAGAGAAGATCCTGGGAGACTCGCGACAGAGCCACACAGTGGTCCCCAGAGGTGCAGTGTTCAGCGACGGGAGGAAATGAACTCTAGCCACACACATTAGTATGGTGGGGTCTCAAAAAAATAATGTTGAGTGAAAAAGCAAGTTGTACAAGAACATATCTAGCATGACAACAAGCATATAAGCAGTGTGTTATTTAGTTATTCATGTACATTAAAAAAAATTCATGATGGCGGTTTTCTTTGGGTCTAAACAGAGGGACAGCATCCAGAGTGTTTCCTTGCTTTTGGGGCATGCTTCTCAGTGGGTTCACAGCGTGAGAGTGAGTGTGTGCATGTGTGTGTGTGTGTGTGTGTGTGTGTGTGTGTGTGTACATCTCCCCCAGGATAGGAATTCTTCCAGAAGGGGGTCTTTGTTCTATTCATTAATACATCTCAAGTTCCTGCAGTAATAGTGCCTAGCACATAGTTGTTGCTCATAAATATCTGTGGACGGAATGAGTATATGTTGCATAGCCTGTTTTTATGTTATCAAAATGTGTCCTAATAAAAAATGGGGAAACTATTAAGCTTCCTTCTCACCTCAGACTTCCACTCACTTCTCCAGAAGCAACCAGTGTTCCTGGTTTGTTGGACATTCTCCCAGAAAATTCCTCTGCATCAATAAGGAGATGTAAGTATCTGCATTTGTTTTATATAGGTGGAGACATGCTCTGCACACTGCTCACTTTCTCTTTCCTCTGAACAGCGAATCTGGAGATTGTTCTGTGTGGCACAGACAGCTCTGCTCCCCGTTTTTTTAATGGCCACGTAGGACTCCAGCCTGGGACTCTACAGCTATTAATTTAACCAAAGATCCCTGTTGATGAGCATTCAAACAGTTTTCTTTCTTTCCCTCTGCATATAGTGACATAACAAATGTCCTGTACACACTGCTCTGTGTATTCACAAGACTGTTCTTACGGATTAAAATCCTAGAAGTGGAATCACTGAATTGTAGTTGCATGTTGTTTTCAGCAGATGCTGCCACAGTGCCTGAGAGCCCCTAATTTATCGGTGGAAATAGAGCATTGTGGTGTGACTGAAGGTGGTGTGTGCTTCGGAAACTTCTAGAACTTCCAAGGAACATCCTTTACGTTTGGGATGCCATGCTGCAGGACTGCCAAGCACACCCGATGGCAGTGAGAGTGGTGGCCCTGGAGTCACCTAAATGGGTGATTCCATTTAGTTGAATCACCAAACGTGCTCAAGTTATGGACATGTGTGACATCATGAAACTTAAGTTTTAGGGAGCATCTGTTTTTCTTTGGATCAATGATGGATTTAAAATATGCCTAAATGTCTCCTTTCAAGAATGGCTGTATTGGCCACAGCAGTTACTTTTTGATTTACATGTAGAGTATTTAAGTGATGACAATTATTTCAATTTTCAGTGCTTTGAGCATCTAACCACCACTAAACCATGACAGGCCTATGAGCACAAAGGCCAGTCATGAACGAAAGTCATTCTCATGAGACTGTGCTGCCTCCTTGAGAAGCTAGAAGCCCATGCACCTGCACTCAGTACTGAGCAGGCAGCTTGCCTTGTGACTGGGGAGGATCCCAAGTATTTAGCCCTCAGGAATGCAAGTCCCTGGAAACTGCTCTTGGCTCAGGCTGCCCCCCTGCAGCCTGGTGGGGGAAACATGCCGGGATCATCCATCCTTTTTGAGAATGGATGGACATCGGAGAAATAGAACTCCACCTGGAAGCAGACCCACTCGGTTCCCTAGGGCCGCTGGCTGGCACTGCCCCGGCATTTTCTAGAAGTGGTAGGTTTAGTGTTAAAGATGGAGGTTTGGAGTCAAAGAGACCTGAGTCTGAATCGGTCAGCTGATGACTATTTAGTGAGCCCATGGTATGTGCTGGAACAGTGAGCAGGGTGGACAGGCCATCTTACCCTCTGGGTAGGAAACACACAAACGAGCTGCTTGTAAGGCAGACTGCTTTAGGTAGCTCCGAGGCCCCATGGGCACGTGCAGGGGAAGCAGAGGGACCAGGAGGGCAAAGGCCCAGAGACAGGAGCTGGTCCCGTCACCTTGCGGAGCCTGTTTCTCACCTTGCAAAGTGGAACTGATGGCGCACGTGGTGGGACATCGCTGTCAGGCCCAGGGAGGTAGTACGGGTGAATGTGAATGAGCAGCTGTAGCGGGTTCCTGTTGTGTATTATGTTCCAGGCTCAGTGAGCTGCTGTTACTTCTGTATTTCGCAGGGAGAGCAGGTTAACCGGCGGGCCCCTAGGCTCAGCCCCCGTGGTTCTGTAGGAGAGTTGGCACCGCTCATCAAAGGAAAGGACAGTCTTCTTGCCCGTTGGCCTCCTTCAGTGGTGGGCTGGAGGAGTGCTCGGCACCCGGATGAGGACGGGGCGCGGGGGGTTTGGGGAAGGCATCGCACCTGAGCTTCGCGCTTCGCTCCCGAATCCTCCAACCGTGCAGTGAGTGGCGGAAACTTCTCCCTCGTACGGGGCAAGCACCAGACCCCTGTGCCTGCTCCTGGATTGAAATGTCAGTCACTTTGGCTGCCCCTGGACAAATGTGTTCAGCTTTCATCCGCTGGGCACCCATGGCAATGGCTGCAGCATAATAGAGACAAATGTGACACCGACCTGGATTTGATGGACCTGAAATTATGTATGGAGTTCACAGTTGGTATAGAGTGCTCATAAAATCTTGATCATGATAGAGAGGCTAATAAACATTTAAGAACATAAATATTTGGAGAGGAAATGGCTTTGTGAAACATTTAGTTGTGGAGTAGTTAGAAGAACAGAAAATCAGCCGGGCAGACCCCTCTAGATCCCAATCTGGTGAGGGGTATATGTAGGGTCTGTGAGGATCTTGAGTGAGCTACGCGTTTCGGGCGTGCAGACATGACCTTGACGAGCACACGCGCGGAGGGCTGCGCCGCCTTCAGTAGCTGCGTCTGTCAGCAGGTGACCTGTTTGCCCTTCGGGTGTCTGCATGGAGAAGGCAGAGGTGCAGCTGACAGGGGAACGGGGCACACTGGGCGGTGGAGCGCGTGCCAGATGCCCGTGGTGTGGAGCACTGGGTCAGCCTGCAGGGCGGCCCGGTGTGCACCGGGATGTGCAGGGGAGGCCTTCTCTGGTGGAGAACTTGAAACCCCTGAGCTGTTGTGGTCCCTGAGGCTCGGCGGAGCAGCTGTGTGGACAGGTGGGGCTGCGAGGGGCCCAGACTGCCCAGGTTCCAGTCCTGCTTCCCTAGTTGCTGGCCAGTGACCTTGGGCAGGTCACATCCCTGCTGTGTAAGGTGGGCGTGATGACCATGGCATTTGCCCCCAGAGTGTGGTGAGAAACAAATCAGGTGAGATGGGTCCAGGGTCTGCAAAGCCAGTAGAGGCGAGAGAATCCAGCACCCTCGGCTAGAAGGGTGCCGGCAGTCATGTCAGGAGGGTGTCAGCGATCCTGGGGAGAGGGTGGCTCGGGTGCCATTTGCATGTTTGGATTGTGGCCTCTGGCAGCTGATCTTCTACCCCACGCTTGCCCTCCGTGGAGCAGGACGTGAATTTGTGGTAGGTAGTTAGAGAGGTGGGTCAAAAGGACTTTGTCACCAAGAATAATTAAAATGTTAAAGTATGCAAATGATTTACCTAACAAACGCGTTTCCAGGTCTCAGGCATGCCCCCTCGCTCCCTGTCCCTGTCCTGATGTAAGCTCCGCACCGCAGGACCCCTGTGCTGAGCACCCTCACCATGCTTCCCACAGATGCTGCCCGAGGCCGATGGTTTGAGCTGCTGGCCTCGAAGCTTTCTCTTTAGAGTCTGGGGGCTTCTTTTGGGGAGGATATTTCTTCTCTATCCAAGAGTGAACTGCTGTTTTGGTGTTTCCTGTGAGAGGAAAACAAAGGGAAACAACGTAAATGGACGGGTAACAGGCTGAACAACAAGAGCTTTAGCGGTGTCTGTAAGGCGGTCGCCAGAGAAGAATCAAGGGAGACTGAGGAGTGGGCCTCTTTCCTTGGAAGTCCTGGAGAACTGGAGCCAGTCACTGGTCTGAGGCACTTCTGCCTGCCGAAGCGGAGGGCTTCTGGGGCTCCCTTTGCCCTGGGGGCGTATACTGCAGCTGCTCCGCAGCTGGTGGCTGGTGGATCCCAGCGAATAGGAAGGTCGTTCAGTCCTTTAGCAAACTCTGGCTAAGGCCCTACGATGAGTGTTCAGGGCCCGCTGTGCAGGCTGAGCGAGACGTGGTCCTTCCCTCCCAGAGCCTCCCTGAGGGTCTCCTTCCAGGAGGGATGGAGGCTGCTTGCTCCACAGCGGTCTTCCCTGGGGAGGCACCTGAGGGCAGGGTAGGGCACCGGACACCAGGAGGACACCCTCCACAATTGGGAGGCACCTAGACATCCCCTGACACGTGGAAAATATGAAAACCTGTTGAAAATATATCAGACAAACAAGCTGTAATCCAGATATCCTGGCACAACAGGGAGTGGGCGCTCCGGTCATCTGTAAAGGGGAAGTGCTGATAAAAACGTCAGCGAAGAATGGCTAATCAGGTCCGCAGTGATGTTTTGGCCATTAAGGCCTCTTTCTTTAAGTGGTCGGAGGAAAGTGTGGAATCAAATTGAAAAATGCTGGGCCACTACACGAGACGGGCACGGCTGGGGGAAGTGAGAAGAAAAGCTGCTTTTTGCTGAAGTGTCCCTTTGTGGGCCACCACAGAAATGAGCCAGCAGCCACAGAGAACACAGTGGGGTTCAAAGTTTGACCTTTCGTGTTGGAAACTTGCCGTGAAAGGGGCGGGGCTTCTGGCGCACTCCGCAGCCAATCCGGTGGACGTGGGCCTGATGCGGTGCCCTCACTGGCATGCTTCCCGGCCTGCTGGAGAGCTTCACCACTCAGGATCACCGCTGAGGCCGTGAGAATCCCAAGCCAGAGCCTTCTCACCTCAAAGGCCTCCCGCTGGCCCCTCAGCCTTGGGCTCACACTGAAGTCACCGGATTTCACTCCGTCGTGGGTCCCCTTTCGCATCTGCAGCCCTGCCCACAGATAATGTAAGGCAAATAGCCGTTTCTCTCCTGAACCAAATGCAGCTTTGTGCCTGCTTGTGGCCGAGGTACTTCAGACAACATCAGAGAGCTCAATCTGCGCAGTGCGTCCCGTTTCCTGTCTTGGCGCATTCCACCGCCTCCGGGAGCAGTTGCTGCAGAGGTTCTGGGGGTTCCTACCCTGGCTCTTCCTCCCTGGAGTTTGTGCTGAGTGGACTGGATTCGCAGGGAGCTGTTAACGGAACGTCTGCCTGCAGTGGGCCTTTCAGAGAGGGGTGGCGTGGAGTGACGCTGAAGACAAGGGAGCCGGCGCCAGCCACTGTGGCTCACAGGCCAGCTCGGTCCCTCTTCGCTGCACGAACTGAGGCCAGTTATTTCACTTCAAGTGTGCCTTTCCAGGGTCATAAATATCACTGATAATACTACTGAACTCAGAGTTGACAAGGAGGTCTTTGTGCACGCTGCCTGCTTGTCTCCCGTGGTCCCAAACATTGGGGTGCTTCAGGGCTCACCTTTGGGGGGATCCACCACAGTGAAGGGCCCTTTCCACCCCAGCGGGGCAGGGAGCGCAGCCATTCAGGGCCACCTGAGGGAGCATGACTGGCAGTCCTTCAGCAAGAAAACCAGTTCTGGCGCGGCCAGCGGGAGCCCATGCACAGGGCCCTTCCCTACCAAGGATGTGTGTACCTGGGGTCAAGTCCAGGACGGCTTCAGTCCCTCCCCTCCATGAGCTCTGACCCACCAGCTAAGCAGAGTATGACTCTGTGGACACGTCCTGTGGGCATTTCTAACCAGGCCACTGCCCCAAGCCCTCCCCAGACAGAAATCTGGGCCCCACCATTGGGGCGGGCAGAGCATCAGTGCCTGAGTGCCTGCTACCCACCAAGTGCCAGTCCAGCAGGGCCAGGCCTGCCAGCGGGCATCTCAGCAATGGAGGGGTGAAGAAGCAGAGCTTGAGCCCCGCGTGGGTGGGCCGCCTTGGCAGCTGCCGCTACCTCTCGGAGCATCACACTCATTGCTAAGAGAGGTGGAGAAGAATACTCCCTCGTGGGGATGCCATGTGATTTCCCAACCGAGAGTGCTCCGCTTAGAGCCCCATCGGGCAGCTGCCAATCCTAGTAATAAGGGCAGGACTCAGGCATTGATTTGCAAGCCTCAATCAAGTCTTGCTTGTGGGCTGCTCTTTGCCTGTCATGCTCCCAGATCCTGGGGCTACAGAAGTGAACAGAATATCCCCAGGGGAGGAGGACAGGCACCAGACTAGCCAAGGACAAGTATCCAGAAGACCAAGTGCTGCATTAAGATGGGAGGTAAAACACCACAGTGTGAAGCTAAGACTTGAATGAAAGAAGGAGCCAGTGGTGGGAAGATGAGAGGCAGAGCTAGACGGGTGAAGGGTAGTTAGTGCCTGGGCCTGGGCAGCAAGAAGCCAGGCATTCAGGCAGCTGGTCTGCAGATCTGGGGGTGACAGAGACTGTAAAGGCCAAGGATGAGCTTGAAGGGCCGGGCCAGACCCAGCCCCTTCATAAGCCAAGGCACAGCCATCGGGAGCCCTTGGGAGAGCCGGTCAGAGACCCCAGGCTGGGGTGGGGTTCATTGTCTATGTATGTCTCAAACATTTCATTACACTGGGAATCCATCTATTGTGAAACAGTTAGAAAATCCAGCCAAGTAAAGATGTTTCCAATACGCAGAGATAATGTTAACATTTAGGTCTACACACATTACAACATTTTTCAAGTACTCTACAAAAACTGGGTCCTACTGCACACATACTGCACCCCTTTCTTCCACTGAGTACATTCTGGATCCATGCTCACTAACGCTCTCCCCGGCCGTGTGTCAGTGACTGCACAGGACTCCTTCGAGAGCGTTTGTGCGCATCAGCCCCAACACACAGTTGCAGGATTATTGCAGGGAGATGCCTGGGGGTGGATTCCCCCAGAGCTGGACGGCTTCTGGACTACAATAATAGAGTTACTTCATAGGCAACTATTAAGACCCAGAAGTTTTGAATTGCCGACCTGTGTCCCAGCCAAGGATGGGGAAAAGCTTTATCTGGAAACTCAGGTTTCACATCCTAAGTTGGTTCACTTAAGAAGTATAACCCAGGAGCATAACCAGATAAAGAGTCTAACCCTGGATTTCTGGGTAGTAAGTAATTAAGGAGTCTTTTCTTGGCATCTCCAAGCCCCAGGGCTGGTCTTTGGGTGAGGCCTCCCAGGGCAGGTGTCCTTTATCTTCCAAAGCCAAGTTCCTCTAATTGCAATCAGTCAAGTCCAGGATGCAGTTTGTACCTAACTTCCATTAGCAATGCACCTCTGGGTGCAACGCGGAGTTAGGTGCAGCTTCGGAGGGGCTAGTGTCTAAGGGAACCTCTCCAAAGGGGTTGAGCAGTGTCATGATGGGATTTGCTGGGTGGAGTCTATCTGACTTGGGAGAATTTGAACCTATGTCTTTGCTAGTCTGCATGTAAGAGCTTCCTATCATATTTAGAAATTTGAGAAGAAAGAGAGAGTGACCTTCTTGGAATGCAGCTCAGAGGGGACTTCCTTGAGTTGGAATATTCTGGGAAGTCCTTTGAATTATGCTGGAAGATCACAGAGGTGTCTTCCACAGGGCCTGTGTGGCGTCATGCTGGAGAGAAAAGACGCGTGGAGGAAGTGACTGCGGAGGCCGATACGGCTATGAGAAGGCGGAGCAGAGGCTAGCGCAGGGGGGTACAGGCCTGTCCGTAAGGCCTCTCAGGCAGGGTCTGGGCCGCCCCCACAAACCTGCCCGAGTCGGAAACTCAATAAAAGTGTGTTGAACATCAGTACTGTGAGAAAGGAAGGCAAAGGCAGTAGATCTTGGAGGAAGTAAAAAGACTGCAAATGGCTGTGCAGATCCCGCCTACCCGCCTGTCGCCTTGGGCAGCCTCGCGTGTCCCTTACGGCTGTTCCATGTGGCTTGAGGCTAGTGGCTGTCTGTCCTCAGCTCCAACCAACCCTTCAAAGATTCTCCCTCCATTCAGAGGACAAGGTCCTTGAGGATGACATGATTCAGTCAGCACATAACCTTTGAGCACCTACTGTGTGCTGGGCGCTGTTCTGGGAGCTGACAGTAGGGCAGAGAACACCACAGGCACTTCCAAACGCTACTGAATCGCATACTTTAAAATGGCTAATTTGATGTTACGCAAATTTCTCGATTCAAAAAATTTAAAATAAATGACAAACAAACCTGCCTCCAGAAAAAGAGTCAATCTGATTGTACAGATGGAGCACTTAGAAGAGTCCCTGCATTTGGTGAACTGTCAAAAGCTCAGAGGCTGCCCCCCGGATGCTGGAGTCCAGCGGTGTGGGGCCCATGTCCATCGGGTCACTCTCTAGCTGGTAACAGAACGAGTTGCCTCATCGGTAAGATGGGGGTGATGCTGACACCTTTGTCCCAGGCTTGCTGGGAGGACCAGCCCTCGGGAAGTGGGGTCTGCACACCTTCAGTGTGGCACCAGGCATGGGCTATCTGAGGGGCCAGAGCACTTGCCATGAGATGCTCTGCACAAGAACATCCGGGAAGGCAGTGCAACCCAGGGGCCGCAGCTCAGACTTGGGGGGCTCCCCTGCCCTGAACTCAGGAAGTGCGGCATCACTAAGGATGTGACCCACCCTGAGAAGTTCACTAGCTGCTTTGAGCCCCAGTTCCCAATACCTGTCAGATGGGACATAATAGCTGTACCTACCTCATACAGGGAGAAGATTCTGTGAGATACGGTATGTACATAACATGCCTAGCTCATAGAAAACACTGTAAATATTAGATGGCTGATGGCAGCCGCTTCATCTTTCATGGGAAAGTGATCCATGAAAGACACTAGAGTGTAGGTCATCTGCCTTGCCCAAATCATATTTACCAAATAACTTGGGCATCTCATCTCTTTGCTGGTTGCAGACTGGTCTTTCATACTACATATTTTTAATCTTTTAATGGCAGGGGCAGCCCCAAGTGCCAAGGACAGGTGGTGTTTATCTATGTACGTAAACATATGTAGTAAGCTCTGTGAGGGCGGGACATGACTGGCTCATTCATCACTAGATCCCTGGCACCCAGGACGGTTGGTGACTAGCATGGAGGAGGCACTGGGTGAATACCTGTTGAATGAATTAGTGGACTAAGTTGATGTTCCAGAATGAGATGCAATGGCTTGCACTCACTTTTCCCTCTTGCACCTGGGCACCTGGGAGGCTGCCGCTTGGGGGAGAGGCACCGTCTACACCCAGGATCATCTCTCTGGTTGGTTCTTACCTGGTTTGTCCTTCTCTGCTCTGCCCGCTCTGTGAAGTGGAATGCTGACTCCATGACGATGTCAGGGGTGGGGGGTGCAGGGGGGTGGATCTGGCTGGCGCTTGGGTATGAGAACTGTAATTCTGCACACTGTGTGATCTGCATGAAAGTCTGGTCCAATCGTGAGTTAGCACCAGCATGCTGGTCCTTTAGATTCAAATGGACACTTTTCCTTTTTTAAAATAACCTTTTCTTCTGATTTTATAATTAGCATTTTCCTTCCTTGTTAAAGAAAAAAGCATATGTGTATGAAGTAAAAAGCGCCTTTGACTTCCCCTGATCTCTCCCCTAAAATAATCATTATGGTCAGTTTGGTGTGTATCCTTTCAGATTTACTTCTCTTGTTAAACATAAACAGGCTCATAAGCTACGTGTTGTTATATGACTTCTTTTAAAACTAAAGGTTGTGTCTTAGACTTCTCTCCAATGTGAGTCCCCTAGGTTTACATCATTTCTTGTAAAAGCTGCAGAATTGTGGGTATGCCACAATTTGTTAAGCCTTTCTATGTTTGTGGACATTTCCGTTGTGTCCAGTTCTTCGCAGCTATAAGTAATTTAGCAGTGGGAAAACTTGCCCACAAAGCTTTGCCCTTATATAAGTGTTCGCTTGTAGATGCTTGGTTCCCCTGGGCCTCAGTTTCTCCATTTTACATTGAGAATAATGTTTACCTCAAAAGATATTATAAGGTCAGGTCTGCAAAATATTTAGGACAGTTGGTTATACATAGTTACACTTGATACATGATACTTCGGTTTTATTTTAAACCAGAATGCATTAAATCTAGCTTGGCTACCCCACTGCTGTTACATCTCAACTTAGACCCAAAGTCGGTATTTTAGGCTGAGTTAACTTAGCCTCTGTTAATCTACCACTGGCCCTTCCTCCATTCTTGAGGTGGCACCATTTGGGTGCTGCTGTCACCTGTGGTCCCTGGGTTCCCACAACCTTGCCATTCTGGATCCAGTCCCAGAGATGCCCTGCACAGCAGCGAGTTCTGCTGACTCCACAAGCCTTCTTGTAGACTTCTCTGGTCACTCACAGCATTCAGGATGCTGTGCGGGGTGGACCACAATGTGCATTTGTGGGGGAGAAGAGTGTGAGTTTACCTTCTCTATTAGCACATGATGACAGTGGCTGAAACAATGTGAGCAATGCTTACATGGCAGGCCAGATACTAAGCACATGGATCAGCTCTTTCCACCTTCACCACCTATCCCCGTCCCGTTGTCCTCTTAGAAGCAGAGAACCTGAGGTTTGCCCGGGGTTCCCACAGCTCTCCTGGGTGGAGAACGGGTGTGGGCATTGATCAGAGAATGCAGCCACTGGCCAATCCCTCCTCACAGCTCTAGGTGTGAAAGTGGGAGCAAAAGAACTCTTTCTAGGGCATCCACAGGGGGATTGAAGATGTTAACCACAGGGTTTTTCATTAGTTTATTTTCTGTGTGTGTGTGCGTGTGCATGTGTGTTTAGCTCCAGTCTTAGAAGCCAGAAAAGAAAGCGGAACCATTTCAGAGGACTGGCCAGCGGGCTGGGCTCCAGTGATCTGGGAGGGGTTGGGGGATGCTTGCCCCGGTGCTCACAGAGTAAACTGGGATTGTTGGTGTAAAGGTAGCACCCCTTCTGACTAGGCACTCCAATCGCTCCAGCTGGGGCATTGGCCACAGCTGCCTCGGTCCTCTGGCTCACAGACACGTGGAAGCATGCTCTCTCTTTCTGAGCACCAGGATAATCTTACTCCTTCTCGTGACAAGTTCATTTGCTCTTCTCTGCAATTTCCTTCCAAGCACACACCAATGTGCTGATGACAGAGCCTCCAGTTTGCCACTGTTTAATGAAGCCCTGAATGGCCACCTTGCGCAATGGACTAAGTGGGCCAAGAGGAAATCCTTAGCTGGAGAAGCACCCAGGTGAACTGCCCTGGGGGAACCTGGGCCTTCTGGAGAACCTGCGGGATCCCCACAGCCTGGGTGCAGGGATGCTGGGAGCAATACCGGGGGTTGGGACTTCCCCTCCCACCTCCACCACCAAAGGGGGTCAGGGCCCTGGTGCTGCCACCGTCCTGAGGCTGGCTTCCGGAACTGTCAGTAAGACAAAAGCTGCTTGTATGCTGAGTCCTTTTAATCACCTAATGGTGAGGCCACCCAAAGCCCAAGCTCGGATTTCCAGCTGTGGCAGCCAGGCCGCTGTAACTACAGCCAAGTTTGGCCCCACTTCTCCGCATTACAGCCACGACACCGACGCACACAATTGAAGCATTTGAGAACAATGAAATATGCATGGCTATCAGTGACAGCCCCATAAAGTGCAGCAATTAGCCGTGTAATCCGAGAGAGGGAGCCGGCCTCGGCAGCCCGTGGCTCCCCATTAGTTAAATGCATTTTGTACGTCCTCATCCCATCAAATCAACTAACACTTCCTTTAATTGGTTCATGAATTATACAGCCGTCCCGCATTATAATTTAATCGCCTGTAAACATTCATAGGGCCCCACTGTAAAGCGTATCGCACTCATTAATTCGTTAATTTCAGCAGATGGAAGGGGAGATCGGATGAACGGTAGCAGAACAGAGCGCCTTGGGCAATAGAAGAAGGAAAAAAAGGTGGGGGGCCGTTTAGGTTTTTTAAGGGCTGTCAGAAACTCAATCTGTGAGCTGTCAGCAGCCCGGACCCGTCCCCCACCCCCTGCACTCCACCGGCTGCGGGAAGTGACTGGCGGATTCATATGGAGGCTTGTCAACCGTCTTTAAACATCAAGCCAGCGGGTAAACCGAGCCCAATGTAAATTAATTCTTGTCTTACGGCCCCCCTTTCTCTGTCCCCATGAATATTTCATGGTGGGCAGCATAAATATTAATTCTAATAGCTCTGCACAGTGGTTATTATTTCTGTTTTATGACAAATATTCATAAAATATTCAGGACCCTTTTTTAGAACATTTACACACTTGATTGTGAGTTTTCCCAGCTTCCTGGGGACACTGTAAACATATTGGGGTTCTCTTGATGGGCTTTTTCCTCCTAATTAATACCATTGTTTATTAATATTTAATCAGATTTAGATTTTTTGAGAAGTAAAACCTATTGGATTGGAGGGCTGAAGGGCATATTTTTTTCCCCTCTGTCTGTAAAATGGGAGGTTTCTACTCCCGGGAGTCTGTTTCTCTTTGACACCTGGGCCATCCAACAAAGGATAACCGCCTTGCCTTTTTATCTTGAAAACGGTATCTATCTTTCTCGTGTGTGTCTGTTCTCCTCATACTTTTTAACTGAGAGCTCTGGCGGTGACCCAACTTACTGTAATGAAATTCTTCGCAAGATGCCACTGCAATATTTATGCAAGGATTTAGCATAATTTTGGAGTAATTAAAGTGTGGGTTTAACAGACACGGTGGCAGGTTCCTTAGGCAAGGCAGCTGTGATTGGGGATGAAGGATCTATTGGAATCCACGTTATTTATCCTGAGCCCTGACAGACAGCTGGGCACAGCCTCCCTGACGAGGCCACCTGAGGAGGGGGTCCCAGGCCAGGAGCCAGGTGTCTCTTAGGTGACGGAGGACACAGGTGAGGCTGTGACTTTGGCCTGAAGGGGTCTGCAGTGGGGTCCAGCAAGCCTGGAGGATAGGGGTGCATGGCAGTGTCAACCTCCCCACTAGCTTTCCTCCTAAATCACTTCAGGGTTTGCTTCCTATTCCCCACTTTCCACCTGAGGCGTCAGGAATGCTCTAACCGTCTCAGGTGAGGAAGCAAAATCCTTTTACATAGAGGAAGCCAGCAGAGCAGCAAAAGAGCAGCCGGACCTGGAGCCCTGTGTGGAGGCATCGCTTGACCTCTTGGGGCCTGAGGTGGTTCACCCTTGAAATGGACAGGATCACAGGACTTGGGTACACATGGTGTACGGGGTTTACAAGTGCCTGGCATGTAGCAGGTACGTAAAGGCTTGCAGTGATAGGGATGGTGGTGGTGGTGGACGTGAGGCAAAGGATTAAAGTCGAAGCCAAGAAAGAAGATGTATTTGGATAGAGATGCATGGAGGAAAATGCCAGCCGTGGAAAGGGTTAAAGCAGAAGCTTCTCTGCAGCACCTTAAAAACTATAGTAGAAACTCCAGAGTGGAGATTCTGACAGTGGGTGGAGAAGGTGCATGGCAGAGGGGCGCTGGGACGTGCTTAGGTAACTCCTCAGCAGGGGCAGATTTTAATGCAGCGTGTTCACTCTGGGGACTGGGACTGAGAAAGGAAACCTGGAAATTGGTTCACCCACCCCTGTCTCTGCTCCAGTTCCCAGGGACCTGTGACAAGGAGATAAACTTGTTTCCCAGGGAGCCTAAGGAGCCATATCTTGCACATCTTGCTCTCTGGTCCTTTAAGCAAATTTCTGGTGTTAGAGCAGCACCTGGGGGTCTGCCCGATGGCGGCAAGGGCTGGGAACAAGGGCACTTGAAGAGGACTCCGTGGCATCCACCCCATTTCTGCCTGGATCCCTTTAAGCTATCTGTTTAAGGTGGAGACAGAAGGCCTTGACATCAGCTGGCTCTGGACCTGAGATTCTGTGCAGGCCCCTCTCAGAGAGCTACAGCTAGGCCCTGCATGGGCTGTGGTTTGCACTGAGCAGTGGGATGCCCAGTCTTCTTCCTTCCTCCCTCCTTCCCTCCCTCTGACTGACAGTGGAGAGCCATGGTCATCTGCACAGACAGAGGAGCAGTCACCTGGGTTCGAATCCTTGCTCCATGGTATCAGCCAGGGTTCTCCAGAGAAGCAGAACTGACAGAAGGTGTGTTGTATACACTGTATAAAAAAAGATTTATTGTAAAGAATTGGCTCATGCCAGTGTGGAGACTGACAAGTCCCGAGATCAGCAAGCTAGAGACACAGGAGAGCTGATGGTATAGTTCTAGTCCAAAGGCCAGAAGGCTTGAGACCCAAGAAAGATCCAGAAAGCAGGAAGGCTTTGGTCTGAAGGAGTCTTAAGTGGGGTCCAGCAAGCCTAGAGGATGGGGTGTATAAGCAGTGTCAATCTCAATCCTACCCTTACTCCACTAGATCTGAAGGCAGGAGAAAGCCGTTATCCCAGCTTGGAGGCCATCAGACAGGAGGAATCTCTCTTACACAGGGGAGGTCGGTGTTTTTCTTTATTCAGACTTTCAACTGATTGGATGCGGCCCACCCATGTTGGGACGGGCAAGCCTGCTTCATTCAGTCCACCAATTTAAGTGTCAGTCTCACCCAAAGACACTCTACTAGTACACCCAGAGTAACGTTTGACCAAATATCTGAGTGCCCTGTGGCACATTCAACTTGACACAAAATTAACCATCACAGACACTTTCTAGCAGGTGAGCTTTGGCAGGTAGCTACCTTCTCTTAGTGCTCTCACTGTTCAAGTGGAGATGATACTATGCCTCCTATGAGGTTGTGATGAGGAGTCACTACCTTGGGTAAGTCAAGCCTTAGAAGAGTGAGTGCCTGGCACGTAGGCCTGCGTGGATATTCTTTTATTGTTGTGCACAAGCCTTTGTATACATTATCATATTTAATCCCTGAAATAGCACTGTGAGTTTTTTTTTTTAATCTTCATAAACGCAGACTTTGAGGGTACCACAGCCGGATCCACAGTGAGCCAGAAGGTGAGGCAGAGTTTGTGCCCAGTCTTCCTGGTCTCAGAGCCCATGTCTTAGCCACTCCCCTGTCTACTGCCTCAGGAATGTGCTGCTTCCCCGCCCTCAGGAGCTGACGTCTGGTGGGGCCACATGCAAACTGGAAGTTGCAGTTCACTGAAATGGGGCTGAATCCTTTAAGGCCCAAAACCCTTTAGGGCATGTCACAGGCTGGGTTGTCTGGATGCTGAGGCAGAGTCAAGGGCATACGAACTGTAACGAAGAGGCGACAGCTGGACCACAGAAAGGGCTGAAGCGGATGGGCAGGGGAGCCGTGGGGTGAGGAGGCAGGCCAGCACAGGCTCCCCCAGCCCAGCAGGGCACTCTGGAGCAGGGGTCGCCCACTGAGGGAGGCTGTGCGGGGCAGAAACAGCCAGACCCTGGTCCCGTGCATGCTCAGCCACTGGCTAACGGCTGCAAAAGCTTGGGTTGAAATGTCCATCAACTGGTAAGTGGACAAACATGTGGTCTGTTCATACCAATGCAACACCATTTGGCCATCAGAGGAAACGCAGCTGTGATGCGTGCTGCAGTGTAGAATGCCAAGCTAAGAGGGAGATGCCTGGCAGGGGGCCCACATGGGTAATCGATGTTATTGTTATGTGGTAAGGGCTCGATATGGATTCATGTTTAATCCTTACATTTATTTTATGAGGTACTCCTTTCTTTTTTTTCTTCAAAACGGAGATGTGGAGGGCCACATATCGTAGGATTCCATTTATATGAAACATGCAGAATAGGCAAACCCATAGGCAGAAAGCACATTTGTGGCTGCCAGGCCTGGGAGCTGGGGCCCTGGGAGGGACAGAGATTCCTCTGGGGCTGATGGAAATGTCCTAAACTTAGGTGGTATTGATGGCCATGCAACCCTGTAAATACACTGAAAATCATTGCCTTGTATACTTTTAAGGGGTGAATTATATCTCAGCAAGTCTGTTAAAAAACAGCAGCAACAGAGGGTTCAAGTCCCTGAAGAAACGTACACAGGAGGCTGTCAGCTCACCATGCTCCTTACGAATTCCTTCCTGAAGGGGGAGCCAGCAGAACACCTACACTCCAGCCACCCCCTGGGCCCTGACGGCGTGCTCACCAGCCCGGGCGTCTTCCAGGACTGCTGTTGGCAATGCGTGGAGGCCGGTGTCCACACCGGCCTACTTCAGTGTTGGTCGGTGTCGGTCAGCGTTTCCACCGTCAGAAGGGACTCTGCGCCAGCAGGCTGGTGTAGCTGCGAGAGCGCTGAGGACGGGGCAGGTGTAGCGCGCTGAGGACCTGGCACGTGTATGGGGCAGGTGTAGCGCGCTGACTTGGCACTTGCAGCTCGCTGAGGACGGGGCATGTGTAGCCTGCTGAGAACGGGGCAGGTGTAGTGCGACTGAGGACCATGCAGGTGTACTGTGGCTTCCGGCAGGTGCCGAAGAAAGAAGGGTGTCCAGGAACATGCAGGAACTCCATGCCTGTGCACACAGGACTCCAGCTGAGTGGTGAGCCAGGCCCCCTGAAACACAGACTCCCAGCTGCAGGACGACCGGAGGAAGGGAGTGAGGAGTGTGGGTGGGCCCAGGAGCAGAGTGGCCACGTCAGGCTGAGCGCCCTGTGCTGACGGCTGATGTACTGGTGTGCCCACAGATGGGGGCGAGGAGGGCGAGAGGTGGGGGTGAGGGCGCCATGTTGGGAGAGTTTGGACCCTGGGCCTGCCTGGAGCCGGGAAAGGACCCCGGCCAGAATGTTTAGAGTGCTGCCATGTCCCCACAACTCTAGGCCAACAGCCACTGGTGTAGATAGACAGTGTCAGGGCCTGGCTCAGATTGGCCAGTCCCACAGTGTAGCTGCAGCTAGCTTTCCACCTGACCACTGTCTATCTACTTGCCTTTCTATCTGGGAAAAGTTTGCTGAACTTTCTGGCTTCCAATAATTTGTGTTCCCTGATTGGCTTGGAAGGGTCTGGGTGGTGCTGTGCAGAGGAATGATTCTCTTTCTTCCCATGGTGAAGGAGGCAGAAATTTTAACATGACTTTAAAACGGAGACAGATTATGCAGGAATTCGATCCCTGGGTTGTTTTCCGTAACCAGACTGCTGCGTTTTGTGTGTGGCGGGCTGAACTGCCAGGAGCGCTGGCTAATTTGCCAGCTAATGACAGTCGGAGAGAGCGTCCTTGCCCCTGGAGAGGTTTTAGACACAGCCAGAGTAGATTTGCTGTTATCAATTATGCACAATTTTAAACAAGAATTGGCCGGCAGGAGCCTCCATTTTTAAGGAGTGGGGAGCAGAAAGCGGAGGAACATGCCTCTGCTGCCTGAAGGCAGGAGGCCTGGTGCACAGAGTTGTAAGATGAGGTTGAGATGTTTGGCCTTTAGTTTTCAAACTGGACACTTGTCAGAGTGAAAAATACGCATAGTAAAGATTTAAAATTCTGGCCAGGGCCTTTTGCAGACTCCAATCCCATGCCAGCCTCTCCCGGCCATGCGGGCTCTGCAGCCTGCACCCGTGCCCTGGGGCCCTGCTGGGAAGCCCAGGCCCCGCGGAGCTGCTGGGCCCTGCATCAGGTTGGCTCCCTTGCTGCAAACGTGCTCCTGCGTGCGGATTTGGCACTCACTGTATGCCCCGCACTGAGCCCAGCGCCTGCCCGTACCTCACCGTCTTGTTCAGAGGGGTGGCCCGTTTTTTTATTTTTTATTTTTTGAGAGTCTATGCCTCGTTCATGCACACCTTCCGTCCAGTGTCTCAGAGGCCTCTTTCTTCCTTCCCACACAGCGCTGCTCCATCTTAGCTTCCTGTAACAACTCCCGCATCCCTCCCTGCCAGCCCCCAATGCTGTCATCTCCGGCTAGACCGAGGCCTTGTCCTCACAAGTCTCCAAAAGATGGTTACTCCAGATCTGTGCTAAACGAGCACTGCACATAGACTGTTTGCAACAGCTGCGGTGTCACACCACCTCTCTGAGGGGTCATGGGCACACACTTTAGTGAAGGAGGAATCAGTGGGCCGGGTCATTCTGAATTGCTCCTGGTGGTTCTCTGTTCTCTCTGTTCCCCGGCTCCAGTGGTGCCCCCCCACCCCAAAGCCCGAGACTGGTTTCAAATGTACAACACAGTGGTTCAGCAGCTACCCATATTATTAAATCCTCACCCCTTCTAGTGCAGTTACTATCTATCAATGTAGAAAGGTGTTACAGAATTGCTGACTATATTCTCCATGCTGTACTACAGTACCCATGACCACCTTATATTGTGATTGCTAATAATTGTGCCCCTTTATTCCCCTCTGCCTCCCTCCCATCCCAATCCCTTCCCCTTGGTAACCACTAGTCACTTCTCAGTGCCTATGAGTCTACTGCTGCTTTCCTTCTGTTTGGCTTTGTTTTTATATTCCATAAATAAGTGAAATCATATGGTATTTGTCTTTCTACACCTGTCTTAGTTCACTGAGCATAATACTCTCTAGATCCATCTATGTTTTTGCAAATGGCAGGATTTCTTTTTTATGGCTGAATAATATTCCATTGTGTATATATGTACAACTGCTTCTTTATCCGTTCACCTGTTGATGGGCACTTAGGTTGCTTCCATATCTTGGCTACTGCAAATAGTGCAGTGATAAACATAGGGGTGCATATCTTTTCAAATCAGGGATTTTGTTTTCTTCAGGTAAATTCCTAGAAGTGGAATTACTGGATTGAATGGTATTTCTATTTTTAGTTTTTTGAGGAACCTCCATACTGCTTTCCACAGCAGTTGTACCAATTTACCAATTTACATCCCCACCAATAGTGTAGGAGGGTTCACTTTTCTCCACATCCTTGCCAACATTTGTTATTTCTTGTCTTTTGGATGTTGACCATCCTAACTGGTGTGAGGTGATTATCTCATTGTGGTTTTGATTTTGCATTTCTCTGATGATTAGTGATGTGGAGCATCTTTTCATATGCCTGTTGACCATTTTTTAATGGTCTTCTTTAGAGAAATGTCTGTTCAGGTTCTCTCCCCATTTTTTAATCAGGTTATTTGTCTTTTGGGTGTTGAGGTGTATGAATTCTTTATATATTTTGGATGTTAAAACCCCTTACCAGATGAGTCATTTACAAATATATTCTCCCATACTGTAGGGTGCCTTTTTGTTCTACTAATGGTGTCCTTGGCTGTACAGAAGCTTTTTAGTTTAATATAGTCACACTTGTTCATTTTTGATTGTTCCCCTTGCCCAAGGAGATGTGTCCAGGAAAAAAATTGCTCATGTTTATGTTCAAGAGATTTTTGCCGATGTTTTCTTCTAAGAGTTTTATGGTTTAATGATGTATATTCAGGTCTTTGATCTATTTTGAGTTTACTTTTGTGTATGGAGTTAGACAATAATCGAGTTTCATTCTCTTACATGTAGCTGTCCAGTTTTGCCAACACCAGCTGTTGAAGAGGCTGTCATTTCCCCATTATATATTCATGGCTCCTTTATCATATATTAATTGACCATATGTACATGGACTTATATCTGGGCACTTCATTTTCTTAATGTCTTTTGAAGAGTGTAAGTTTTTTATTGTTAGATTTAATGAAATGTTAAGTTACCAATTTTTTCATTTTTAGGTCATGATTTTGGTGTCAGATCTTTAACCCCAAATCACAAAGATTTCCCACTAGAAGTTTAATCATTTTAGGTTTTATGTTTAGGTCTATTATCCGTTTTGATTTTAATTTTGTGTATGGTGTGAGATATGGGTCAAGATAATTGGATGTCTAATTGTTTTCCAGCACCACTGAGTAAAAAAACAATCTTTCTCTATTGAATTGCATTGGCAGCTTTGTTGAAAAGTTATTGCCAATATTGGTATGAGTCTGTTTCCGGACTCTCATTCTGTTCCTTTAATCTATGTGACTAGCTTTTCAGTGATACTTACACTGTCTTGACTGCTGTAGTTTTGTAGTAAGTCTTTTAATCAATTTGTTCTTCTTTCTCAATATTGTTTTGGTGATTCTAATTCTCTTCCAGAAATACCTTCCATATAAATTTGAGAATTAACATGTAGAATCTTTTAGAAACCTTGCTGGAATTTTGGCTGCAATTGCATTGAATCTATAGATGTATTAGGGGAGGACTGACATTTTAACAATACTGAGTGTCTGAGTCCACAAACATCATGTAGCTCCTCATTTATTTAAGTCTGATTTCTTACATCAGTGTTTCATAGTTTTCAGCATATAGATCTTACATATTTTCTTAGATTTACACCTAAGTATTTCATTTTAGCATTATTATAAATGATATTTAAAATTTTCAATTTCCGATTGTTTATTGCTAGTGTCTTAAAAGTCAATTTATCTTTTGTATATTGACTTTGTATCCTGTGAACTCACTAAACTTACTCCTGGTTATAATAACCTTTCTGAAGATTCTTTGGGACTTCTATTTAGACAATCATGCCATCTGCAAATAGAGACAATTTTATTTTTTCCCTTTCAATTTGTATGCATGTTATTTCCTTTTCTTGTCTTATTGAACTATCCAGGGCTTCCAGTATAAGGTTGAATAGGAGTATTAAGAGTAGACATCCTTGCCTTGTTCCCAATCTTAGAGGGAAAACAGTCAGTCTTTCACCATTATGTATGGTGTTAGCTGTTGCTTTTTTTGTAAATGCCTTTTATTGGATTGAGGAAGTTAATTCTATTTCTAGTTTGCTTAGAGCATTTATCAGGAATTGATGTAACATTTTGTTAAATGCTTTCCCTGCATCTATTGAGATAATTACATAGTTTTTTTTGTTATTGTAATGATATGGTATATTACATTGATTGGTTTTTAAATGGTGAACCAGACTTTCATTCCCAGGCTAAACCCCACTTAATGTTTGTTTTCTTTGAATGTATTTCTGAATTCAATTTGCTAATATTTTATTGAGTATTTTTGCATCTGTATTCATGAGGGATGTTGGTCTATAGTTTTCTTGTAGTGTCTGTCTGGGTTTTGGTATCAGGGAGAGGCTGCCTAATGAATGAAGTTCTATTCTCTTCTTTTTTAAAATAATTTATTTTGGTATCATTAATCTACAATTACATGTGCAATATTATGGTTATTAAACTACCCCCTTCATCAGGTCCCCCCACCAACCCCATTACAGTCACTGTCCATCAGCGTAGTGAGATGCTATAGAATCACTACTTGTCTTTTCTGAATTGTAGAGCCCTCCCCATGCCCCCCCAACATTACATCTGCTTATCGTAAAGTCCCTTTTTCCCTCTTATCCCTCCCTTCCCACCCATCTTCCCCAGTCCCTTTCCCATTGGTAACTATTAGTCCATTCTTGGGTTCTGTGAGTCTGCTGCTGTTTTGTTCCTTCAGTTTTTTTCTTTGTTCTTATACTCCACATATGAGTGAAATCATTTGATACTTGTCTTTTCGGCTTGGCTTATTTCACTGAGCATAATACCCTCTAGCTCCATCCATGTTGTTGCAAATGGTAGGATTTGTTTTCTTCTTATGGCTGAATAATATTCCATTGTGTATATGTACATCTTCTTTATCCAATCATCTACTGATGGACACTTAGGTTGCTTCCATTTCTTGGCTATTGTAAATAGTGCTGTGGTAAACATAGGGGTGCATCTGTCTTTTTCAAACTGGGCTGCTGCATTCTTAGGGTAGATTCCTAGGAGTGGAATTCCTGGGTCAAATGGTATTTCTATTTTGAGTTTTTTGAGGAACCTCCATACTGCTTTCCACAATGGTTGAACTAATTTGCAGTCCCACCAGCAGTGTAGGAGGGTTCGCTTTTCTCCACATCCTCGCCAACATTTGTTGTTGTTTGTGTTTTGGATGTTGGCCATCCTCACTGGTGTGAGGTGATATCTCATTGTGGTTTTAATCTGCATTTCTCTGATGATTAGCGATGTGGAGCATCTTTTCATGTGCCTGTTGGCCATCTGAATTTCTTCTTTAGAGAAGTGTCTATTCATGTCCTCTGCCCATTTCTTAATTGGATTATTTGCTTTTTGTTTGTTAAGGCTATTCTCTTCTATTTTCTGAGAGAGTTGTATAGCATCAATGTTGTAGTTAGTATAGAATTAGTACTATCACATGGTTCATATTTTTTGGTCCATCCATTTATTTGTATACATGTGAATATTCAGAATGTCATTAAATTGTAAGTTTATTCAAGGCCAGAGAACCACCCCCTTCCTCTGCTTTAATCATAATGTCTGCTACCCCATAATGTTTTTTTCATTTTTGTAGTAAAATATATGACACAAAATGTACTATTTTAACCATTTTTAAGTATACAGTTCAGTGACATTAAGTACATTCACATTATTATGCAACCATCCCCACCATCCATCTCCATTTGAGCTTCTCAAACCGAAACTCCATCCCCATTAAACACTGACCCCCCATCTCCCTCCTCCAGCCTGGCACCCACTATTCTACTCTCTGCCTCTATGAATCTGACAACTCTAGGCACGTCATATAAGTGAAACCAACCAATATTTGTCCTTTTGTGTCTGATTTATTTCACTTAGTGTAATATCTTCAAGGTTCATCTAGGTTGTAGCCTGTGTCAGGATTTCATTCCTTTTTAAGGCTAAATAATATGCCATTGTATGGACGGACACATGTTGTTTATCCAATGCCCATCGATGGGCATTTGGGTTGCTTCCACCTTTTGGTTGTTGTGACTAATGCTGCTATGAATTTGGGTGTATAAATATCTGTTCCATTCTCTGCTTTCCCTTATTTTAGCAGAATAGCTGAATCATACAGTACTGTGTTTACTTTTTCAAGGAACCACCACCATACCATTTCCACAGTGGTTGTAACCATTTTACATTCCCACTAGCAATGCACAAGAGTTCCACTTTCTCCACATCTTCATCAATGCTTGTTATTGCTGGCTTTTTAATAACAACCATCCTGATAGATGTGAAATGGTATCTCATTGTAGTTATACCATGGTACTTTGTGTAGAGTTTTGCACACAGTGGAGGCTTATTGATTAAGATCAAGAGGCTAATAAGGGAAAGCCTCTGTTTCTGGGCAGGACTGGACACCACATTTATTATTATTATTATTATTATTATTTATTTTATTTTGGTATCATTAATGTACAATCACTTGAACAACATTATGGTTACTAGACCCCCTATTATCAAGTCCCCCCCACATACCCCATTACAGTCACTGTCCATCAGCGTAGTAAGATGCTATAGAATCACTACTTGTCTTCTCTGTAAATACTGCCTTCCCCATGTCCCCCTCCTGCTACATTACATGTGCTAATCGTAATGCCCTTTTCCCCTCTTATCCCTCCCTTCCCACCCATCCTCCCCAGTCCCTTTCCCTTTGGTAACTGTTAGTCCATTCATGGGTTCTGTGAGTCTGCTGCTGTTTTGTTCCTTCAGTTTTTGCTTTGTTCTTATGCTCCACATATGAGTGAAATCATTTGGTACTTGCCTTTTTTGGCTTGGCTTATTTCACTGAGCATAATACCCTCTAGCTCCATCCATGTTGTTGCAAATGGTAGGATTTGTTTTCGTCTTATGTCTGAATAATATTCCATTGTGTATATGTACCACCTCTTCTTTATCCATTCATCTACTGATGGACACTTAGGTTGCTTCCATTTCTTGGCTATTGTAAATAGTGCTGTGGTAAACATAGGGGTGCATCTGTCTTTTTCAAACTGGGCTGCTGCATTCTTAGGGTAAATTCCTAGGAGTGGAATTCCTGGGTCAAATGGTATTTCTATTTTGAGTTTTTTGAGGAACCTCCATACTGCTTTCCACAATGGTTGAACTAATTTGCATTCCCACCAGCAGTGTAGGAGGGTTCCCTTTTCTCCACATCCTCGCCAACATTTGTTGTTGTTTGTGTTTTGGATGTTGGCCATCCTCACTGGTGTGAGGTGATATCTCATTGTGGTTTTAATCTGCATTTCTCTGATGATTAGCGATGTGGAGCATCTTTTCATGTGCCTGTTGGCCATCTGAATTTCTTCTTTGGAGAAGTGTCTATTCATGTCCTCTGCCCATTTCTTAATTGGATTATTTGCTTTTTGTTTGTTGAGCTGCGTGAGCTCTTTATATATTTTGGATGTCAACCCCTTATCGGATATGTAATTTATGAATATATTCTCCCATACTGTAGGATGTCTTTTTGTTCTACTGATGGTGGACACCACATTTATTTAAAGCAGTTATTGTATGTCACACTTCTCACTTTACCAAATCTATCCGTGGGTCCAGGGAAAATTCCATCCCTCATTTCCAGTGAATTTAGCTCTGTAACAGGGGGTAAGCTTCAAGGCCTTTGAGGAGGATGGCTTCCTTTGCTCCCCAGACAGAGTCCAGGCAATGTGGCCAGAGGGGGCATGATTAGGGTGGGACAAGAGATCCGAGCTGTCACTGGGTGTCTGGCACCAATGCCCCGGGTGACAGAGTGTGGGTCCTCACGTCTGTGGGACTGTCCCACATGGTGCACTGAGCAGACGGGATCAGAGCCGTGGTCCTCAGCCTTGGCCACATACTACACTCACTGGTGGATTTTTAAAGTCTCCATCCCCAGGTCTCACCTTGGGCCAAGTATAGCAGAATCTCTAGGGGTGGGGCCCAGTCCTCAGTATCCTCAGAGCTTCCGCGTGGTTCCAGGGTGTTAGCGAAGCTGATACCTTGGATTAGAGCCAGGAGCCGAATTCCCACACCTGCCTGAAAATGAGAACCAGCTGCACTGCCGATCTGTAAATACAGGTCCCCCAGCCCCTCCTCTGGGGGTATTGGTTCTGTAACTCTGGGAGCGGTGCCGGGAATTTGTATTTTAGATTAGCCTTCTGGGTGATTCTCAAAGTCAGACAAATCTGGGAAACACGGAATCAAAGCAGTGCTTGTGCAGCCTTGACATGCAAACAAATCTTTGTGGATCTTGTGAAAACGTGGACTTCAGTGGGTGGGCCGTGCTGCCTGAGCTCCCAGGTGCTGATGCCGCTGGTCCGGGGACCCCACTTTGAGTAGCAGGAATTCAAAGCCTCCCTGGGCACCTTCCACCTCCCTGCAGAGGCAACGAGCAGCCTAAAATTCTGCAGTCCCCAAAGCAGGTTAGCTCCCGCAGCAGTGAATCCAGGAACCCCCTCTACTCCCCAGGAGTGTGTGTGCCCCGCACAGCCTGCTTTGAGTTTTCTTTGCTTTCCGCACTCTCCCATTCCTGGCTGTTTTACTATAAATGGGGAGCAGACTAAAAAGCCAGTGGGCAGGGGCATGCGTGGGGTACCATACCTGCACAGAGCTGCTCAGGCTCCCCACTGTACCCTGCCACCTGGCTGTGGCACCGTGGGCCAGGAGCCTGGCAAACCAGGAGCTTCCAGCGTGGAAACACGGCTCCTTTCCTGCGAGGCTTTTCCCAGCGACGTGTTTCAAGTACCGGTTTGGTGTCCTTGTGCTTCTGATCTCTCCAGGCTTTCACAAGCCATTCCCTTGAATGATGACAGCGGTCTTGATATGCTGGGTTCAAAATCTTTCAACTGGGGCTTTTTGTTTATGAAGCAGCATCAATTATTAGGGATTTCCAAACTGGCTTCCTGTCTGCCGCCGTTGGCATCTGGAGCAGCACCGCCAGCCGCCCGCGGCAGTGACAGCCGTGTTTTGCTGCTGCTGCTGGGCCCCACACTTTCTGGGGGTGCGAGGGGGGGACCAGCGTGTTTGGAGTGTAAGGGATAAAAGCATGTCGAAACACCTCTGTTCCCCGTGTTCAGTTACTCCCCAATCTCGCATGTTTTATTTGGTGGCTGTTATTTTGCAGCACGTTGTGAATGGAAGTCATCACTGAGAACATGTGCGGGAAAGAAGTGGATTTTCGTGGCTCCCAGCCCCCAGGCTGCCGAGGGAACCATTGCGCTCGCTCTGTGGCGGGGTGGCTGCAGCTTGCGTCATGTGCCAGTGAGGGGCGTCTTGGTCACCGGGCAATGTGAACGTCAGCCAACAGCATGGGCAAAGTGGGAGAGGGAGAGGAAAGGCAGTGGGAGAAGCAGGCCTCGAAGGAGAGAGAACATTTGGCTCAGGGACTCATATTTTTGGAAAGTTCACACATTTTCCAGAAGCAAGGGGCATTAGTGAGACTAGATGTTTGAGGTGTCCTTTGGATAACAACTGCAGGAAACCCAGCTCAAACCAGCTTAAGCAAAAGAAGAGGTTTATGTACTCATGTCATGGTAACACTGAGGTGTGTTGGCTTCAGGTACAGCTTGATTCAGGGCCCCAGGGTACCTCACCATCCCTCTGCTCTTGCAAGGGACCAACGTGGGGCTTCATTCTCAGGTAGGCTCTCTCTGGACGCAGGCCCCAGGCTAGCCACACTTCCACATCATCTGCTTAGCAGCCCCAGCTAAAATGAAGCTCCTTTCTCTCTGACAAGCTGTGGGGCAGCCTCCGTCCTGCTCCTGTTCCCGCGGCCAGGAGGAGCCGGCACTCGGATTGGCCACATTGGGCCTCCCAGCCCTCCACTCGGGGGAGTTAATTCCAAGCAAGTCCCAGGGATGAGAGGGGATGAGCCAGGCTTCCCGGAGGGGACTGGGAAAATCGGCATGCCGTCTGTAAGCGGAGGGAAGTGGTGAGCGTCAGGACAGTGTGCAGCACCTGGGGCAGGCCAGCTCTGCCACCTCCTCATGGTCTGCAGCGGCTGCGTCCTCATCCCTGGGAACACAAGGGTTTGACTCAGACCGGTGACTCATAACCATTTTCAAGAACTGGCACCCCTTTGAGAATCGGTTAAGAAACATGCACCCTGCACCTCCCAGAAAATACCTGTAGTCAACAGTTTGTATCTAATTTCCAGGGGTCACAGGACCTGTGGGGGTGCCCGGTGCCAAATCCCCAGCTCCAGCGCTCTGCAAGGCAGAGGGTTCCAGTCACCGGGAGAATGCTGGCCTCCTCCAATTCCCCTGATAAGCATTCCTGCGGGAATGGCCGGAGCATTGGCACCCCACGCAGGCGCAGGCTCCCAGGGCATTCTGACGCACGTCCAAGATCCTTTCAGCTGTGGAACTTAGCATCATTCACAGTTAGCTGAGTTTTTTTGGCTGGGATGGAAGGAAGGCAGTCGGCAGCAAGAGTTTCTCTTAGAAGACTAGATCTGTGTACCGAGTAGTCACTGACTCATTCCTTCACAGTGTTCCCTGAGCACTTGCTGGGCATCAGAACACTGCGTGGGGGCTGGTCACTGCTGGCCCTAGCAGGTGGCCCCTGGGCCCGAGAGGCTGGTCCGGGGCCTCTGGGACCAATGTCCCATCAGACCCGCTGAAGCTTGGCCTCTTGGCAGCCTGATTGACAGGTCTGGTGAATTCTCAGGATGACAGTGAGGGCTTCTTTTGTTCACTAAATAGGAGGAGGCAGAGTATCCATCCTAAAAAGACTCCCACCCTAAGAGTGAAGGTGGGAAATCCCATTTATGCCCATTTCTTGCTCTCAGGTGCTTCTCGCCTGAGTACTTACCTGAATGTGCAATGAACAGGCTTCGGGTCTGACTGAACATGGGGAGCGTTTGTTGTCACTGATGTCGTCCCCAGCGGAAGTTGCACACATCAGTCAGCCTGATGTCAGTGTTGGCAACTCTGTTAAATGTCATGTCTCAGTCCCACAAGATGGTCTGGTAAACATGGGGGTTACTATAGTGCCAGGCACATGCCAGGCACTCAATATTTTGTATGTGTGAATTAATTAAAGGATGAGTGAGTCAACAGTAAATGAGCAAAGGAATATTCCAGAAATTATTTTTTAAAACCAAAACAAGATGGCTTAATGCTAGGACAAGGCCTGTATACGATCTACGGGGAGGAGCTCTTCCCTTTGCCGCCCCACCTCCCCCAGCCGGAGGCCCGGCACCTCTCACCCATCCCGCGTGTCTCTGGCCTGGGCTCCTGACCCTGGGGCCCATAGTCCTTTGTGGGGGGTGCCATCCTGCGTGCTGCAGGAGGTCGGGCTGCACCCCCAGCCGCTCCCCACCAGATGCCAGTAGCAGCCCTCGCCAGGTGTGACAGCCCAAAATGTCCCTACATTTTGCCAAATGTCTTCTTGGGGCAAAATCATCCCCAGCTGAGAATCTCTCCCCTCAGATTTTATATAAAGAAAGGGTTCCATTGCCTAAAAGGACAGTTTAAACTGTTTGAACCAGAGTTCAGGAGGGGTCTTCCCGGGCACCCCCAGCTGGGGAGTCGAGGCACCAGTGGTGAGCACTGCCTTTTCCACTGAGGTCGGATTTGGGCTGTTGACTTTTGAGGGTCCTGTTCCCTTGTTCTGGGGCTCCTTTGTAAAAGAGGAAGTGAGGCGGCTTCTCCCCAGGTGGGCCCGGGCAGTCGGCACAGCTGAGCTCTCGGGAAAGCGTCCACTGATAACTGGGATTACACGATGCACCAGCTGCTGTGTTTGAGCGCCGAGGTGCACACACCCTGCGCTTTATCTCATTCAGTCCCCAACACCAGGGGCTAATATTAGCCCCATTTTGCAGATGAGGAAATCGAGCAGGAGGGTGAGGTTGTGTTAGTCACACAACAAGCCCATGGTGGAGGTGACATTCTAATCCAAGTCTGTGTGACTCCACAAGGACAAGACATCTGCTCCCCCCAGCTCAGCTGACCACTGTCTCCTGGGGGGGTCTCACCCAGGAGTGATGGGGGCTGGGACCTGTCCCTGAATCGAGGGTGCAGACAGCTTCCATGGCAGGGAAGTCTCTGCCTTTATACCTCCCTGGACCCCAGAGCCCCTGAGCGGTGGCACCCGGGGCTTCGCCCACGCGCTAGGGGTGAGGCCAGCCCTGCTCACAGGGACAGGAGTCCAGCCTGGGGTTCTCTCCAGCTCACCTCATTCTTTTCCCGTAGGGTGTTTTTCCTGAATGTCCCACTCGATTCTGTCATTGAGCGGCTGACCCTGAGAAGAACTGATCCTGTCACTGGAGAAAGGTGTGTGTCAGGCTTCTGGTGGCTGGCTGGCTGGCTGAGAGCTCCAGGGCAGGCCTCGCTGGGGAGTCTCCCCTGACTGTCTGTCTGTCTGACGGATGCCACACCAGGGCTGACACTGGTGGCTACGGGAAGAAGACTCTAGAAAGAGGGCTCATCCAGTTAGCAACTCTGTATAGTGTCTGTCCACCCTTTCTGCCTGGAAGAGTAACCAGGAAATTAATGACTCAAGTGCTATAGAAATTGGAGAAATAGTCCCCTCCTCTGTTCTGGGGCCACAGTTCCGACCGCAGCACGTGGAATGGCCGCCCTGGCCAGGCACCACCTGCTCGCCTCTCTGTGCCTTTGCTTTTGCCGCGATGCACCCCAGAGGTGGCCGCCGTACGAATGCAGCCATGGTTCACACGACAGGTCGTCTGTGAGCCTTCCCATAGTCACAGGAGGTAAATTCTGGGCTTTGTTCTGCAGTCTGACTATGTCAGTCACTGTGTTTATGTTCAAGTGGAGTTTTAAAGTCCCCACGATCACAAAGAGGTAGAAGCTCCATCCTCCCTGGTTACCAGGCCATGATTCTTGGTTACCAGGAGCACATTCTTGGTAGGGACTGAGAAGTGGAGTGGGGAGGTGCAGGCAGGGAACAGCAGGATTTGTCTAAACTAAGGCTGATGTCTCACCCTCGCTTGACCATGTCAAGACCAATGGCCTCCCTGGCACCCTGCCCCGGGGTCTCTCCCAGCAGTGACTGTGGCGCTTCCTGTCATCTGCATTCACATTTGTTGTTAAAATGTCCCACTCCCCCATTTGACTGTGAGCTCCATAAACAGAGGTAGCATCTGCCTTGCTCGCCATTACATTGTCAATAGCAGATATAATGCCAGATGGGTAGCAGGTGCTTAATAGATCTTGTTGGGAAGGAAGAATAAGGAGAAAGGAAGGGAAGGAAAGAAATAGAGGAATTTGGCACTTGATGTATTACATTCTGTCCTTCTTTTATTTATCTGTAGCCCTCTCCCTGAGGCAGGGACCGTGTTTGGGGTCTCTGAAGCTCCAGAGCTCAGCTGAGGATGTGAACACAGCCAGTGCTCAGGGACAGTTTGGTGGCAATGGTGACCAATGGGTCAACAGTTGAGCCTCTTTCTCCCCTGCCCTCTGGACTGGACCATGGTCCCCTGCTTCCCTTCCTCTCTTGTAGGTACCACCTCATGTACAAGCCACCTCCAACCATGGAAATCCAGGCCCGTCTCCTACAGAACCCAAAGGATGCTGAAGGGCAGGTCAAGCTCAAAATGGATCTGTTCTACCAGAATTCCGCTGAACTGGAGGAGTTCTACCGGCAGGCCATCACCCTCAATGGGGACCAGGACCCGTACACAGTCTTCGAATACATAGAAAGTGGGATCATTAACCCCCTGCCCAAGAAAGTTCCCTGATGGGCCCAGAGCATGGAGCATCCCCCGGGTAGACAAAGGTCACCCCCACCCCAAGCTTCTGGAACCCTAGCCGAGCCAATAAAGAGTGCTGGGTTCAGTCTTGCGTGTCCTGAGGTGAGGTGGCTAGAAGGTGGCCTTGTTTGGGGGTCTGGGAACTCAGGGCAGGCAAAGCCCAGGAGGCAGTGAAGTAGAGCGGGGCAGGCCGCATCAGCCCCAAGGCTACAAGCAGCCTCAGAACCCTCAGGACCTCTGTCTTTTCTCACAAGCAAGGGGTAACCACAGCCCCTGCCTCTGGGATTGTTGTGGAAATAAATGAGGAGATGCAGGTAAAGTGGTTGGCACAGTGCCTGGTACACAGTAGGTTCTCAGTAAATGTAGTTTTAAAAGAGCCATGCTCTCTAGAGTAGCAATGTCTGGAGGACTCTCTGGGACGATGAGCATGCTCTCTCTGCCCTGTCCAGGATGGCAGCCACTAGCTGCAGGCAGTTGTTGAGCCCTTGGAACATGGCTAGCGCAGTTAAGGAGATAGTTTTTAATTTTGCTTGATTTTCACTAATTTTTTTTCTTTTCTTTTTTTTATATAATTTATTTTGGTATCATTAATCTACAATTACATGTACAATATTATGGTTATTAAACTACCCCTTCATCAGGTCCCCCCCACCAACCCCATTACAGTCACTGTCCATCAGCGTAGTGAGATGCTATAGAATCACTACTTGTCTTCTCTGAGTTGTAGAGCCCTCCCCGTGCCCCCCCAGCATTACATCTGCTAATCGTAATACCCCTTTTTCCCTCTTATCCCTCCCTTCCCACCCTTCTTCCCCAGTCCCTTTCCCATTGGTAACTATTAGTACGTTCTTGGGTTCTGTGAGTCTGCTGCTGTTTTGTTCCTTCAGTATTTTTTCTTTGTTCTTGTACTCCACATATGAGTGAAATCATTTGATACTTGTCTTTTTCGGCTTGGCTTATTTCACTGAGCATAATACCCTCTAGCTCCGTCCATGTTGTTGCAAATGGTAGGATTTGTTTTCTTCTTATGGCTGAATAATATTCCATTGTGTATATGTACCACCTCTTCTTTATCCATTCATCTACTGATGGACACTTAGGTTGCTTCCATTTCTTGGCTATTGTAAATAGTGCTGCAATAAACATAGGGGTGCATCTGTCTTTTTCAAACTGGGCTGCTGCATTCTTAGGGTAAATTCCTAGGAGTGGAATTCCTGGGTCAAATGGTATTTCTATTTTGAGTTTTTTGAGGAACCTCCATACTGCTTTCCACAATGGTTGAACTAATTTGCAGTCCCACCAGCAGTGTAGGAGGGTTCCCTTTTCTCCACATCCTCGCCAACATTTGTTGTTGTTTGTGTTTTGGATGTTGGCCATCCTCACTGGTGTGAGGTGATATCTCATTGTGGTTTTAATCTGCATTTCTCTGATGATTAGCAATGTGGAGCATCTTTTCATGTGCCTGTTGGTCATCTGAATTTCTTCTTTGGAGAAGTGTCTGTTCAGTTCCTCTGCCCATTTCTTAATTGGATTATTTGCTTTTTGTTTGTTAAGGTGTGTGACTTCTTTATATATTTCGGATGTCAACCCTTTATCAGATATGTCATTTATGAATATATTCTCCCATACTGTAGGATGTCTTTTTGGTCTACTGATGGTGTCCTTTGCTGTACAGAAGCTTTTCAGCTTGATATAGTCCCACTTGTTCATTTTTGCTTTTGGTTCCCTTGCCCGCAGAGATATGTTCATGAAGAAGTCGCTCATGTTTATGTCCAAGAGATTTTTGCCTATGTTGTTTTCTAAGAGTTTTATGGTTTCATGACTTACATTCAGGTCTTTGATCCACCTTGAGTTTACTTTTGTGTATGGGGCTAGACAGCAGTCCAGTTTCATTCTCTTACATGTAGCTGTCCAGTTTTTCCAACACCAGCTGCTGAAGAGGCTGTCATCTCCCCATTGTATATCCAAGGCTCCTTTATCAAATATTAATTGACTGTGTATGTTTGGGTTAATGTTTGGATTTTCTATTCTGTTCCACTGGTCTGTGGGTCTGTTTTTGTGCCAATACCAAATTGTCTTGATTACTGTGGCTTTGTAGTAGAGCTTGAAGTCAGGGAGCGTAATTCCCCCTGTTTTATTCCTCCTTCTCAGGATTGCTTTGGCTATTCGGGGTCTTTTGTGGTTCCATATGATTTTTAGAATTATTTGTTCCAGTTCATTGAAGAAAGCTGTTGGTAGTTTGATAGGGATTGCATTGAATCTGTAGATTGCTTTAGGTAGTATAGCCATTTTGACAATATTTATTCTTCCTAGCCAAGAACATGGGATGCATTTCCATTTGTTAGTGTCCTCTTTAATTTCTCTTAGGAGTGTCTTGTAGTTTTCAGAGTACAGGTCTTTCACTTCCTTCGTTAGGTTTATTCCTAGGTATTTTATTCTTTTGATGCAATTGTGAATGGAATTGTTTTTCTGATTTCTCTTTCTGTTAGTTCATCATTAGTGTATAGGAAAGCAACAGATTTCTGTGTGTTAATTTTGTATCCTGCAACTTTGCTGAATTCAGATATTAGTTCTAGTAGTTTTGGAGTGGAGTCTTTAGGGTTTTTTATGTACAGTATCATGTCATCTGCAAATAGTGACAATTTGACTTCTTCTTTACCAATCTGGATGCCTTGTATGTCTTTGTTTTGTCTGATTGCTGTGGCTAGGACCTCCAGTACTATGTTGAATAACAGTGGAGAGAGTGGGCATCCCTGTCTTGTTCCCGATCTTAGATGAAAAGCTTTCAGCTTCTCGCCGTTAAGTATGATGTTAGCTGTGGGTTTGTCATATATGGCCTTTATGATGTTGAGGTACTTGCCGTCTATACCCATTTTGTTGAGAGTTTTAATCAGGAATGGATGCTGAATTTTGTCAAATGCTTTTTCAGCATCTATGGAGATGATCATGTGGTTTTTGTTCTTCTTTTTGTTGATGTGGTGGATGATGTTGATGGATTTTCGAATGTTGTACCATCCTTGCATCCCTGGGATGAATCCCACTTGATCATGGTGTATGATCCTCTTGATGTATTTTTGAATTCGGTTTGCTAATATTTTGTTGAGTATTTTTGCATCTGCGTTCATCAGGGATATTGGTCTGTAATTTTCTTTTTTGGTGAGGTCTTTGCCAGGTTTTGGTATTAGAGTGATGCTGGCTTCATAGAATGAGTTTGGAAGTATTCCCTCCTCTTCTATTTTTTGGAGAACTTTAAGGAGAATCGGTGTTATTTCTTCTCTATATGTCTGGTAGAATTCAGAGGTGAATCCATCAGGTCCGGGGGTTTTGTTCTTGGGTAGTTTTTTGATTACCGATTCAATTTTGTTGCTGGTGATTGGTCTGTTTAGTTTTTCTGTTTCTTGCTTGGTCAGTCTTGGAAGGTTGTATTTTTCTAAGAAGTTGTCCATTTATTCTAGGTTTTCCAGGTTGTTAGCATATAGATTCTCATAATATTCTCTTATAATTCATTGTGTTTCTGTGGGGTGTGTCATTATTTTTCCTTTCTCATTTCTGATTCTGTTTATATGTGTAGATTCTCTTTTTCTCTTAATGAGTCTGGCTGGGGGTTTATGTATTTTGTTTATTTTTTCAAAGAACCAGCTCTTGGTTTCATTGATTTTTTTCTATTGTTTTATTCTTCTCAATTTTATTTATTTATTCTCCGATCTTTATTATGTCCCTCCTTCTGGTGACTTTGGGCCTCATTTGTTCTTCTGATTTTCACTAATTTAAATGTAAATAGACACATGTGACTAGTGGCTGCTGGGTTGGACAGTGCAGTTCTAAACGACTCAACTGTTTCTTAAGATCTGCTAGAACCCCATAGAAGGCCTGCCTTCAGGTCACACTGAAACAGCCTCTCGGGGGCCTGTAGAGCACCCTGTGCCCAGGGGTGGATCCTGAGGGGCAGGGCACTAACATCTGAGGCTGATGGAGCTCTTGTTCCTCTTCCATGAGCCCTGCTCCCCCATTAATTTCTCTTATCTCATTATGTGGGTACTTGGGGGATCTCCCCATCAACAGAAGACATAGTCGCCAAGGACGGTTAGGTGGCTGGCCTAAGGTCACCCAGGTGCATGGCTAAATTGGAGCCTGGTGCTCGGCACTCTCTGCCTGCTGGGCCTTAGCAGGCCAGGCCAGCCTGGGCACAACCCTAGGGCCCCAGCGTCAGGGCTCGGGAAAGCTCGGAGACTTGAGGCCTGATGGTTAATGCTCTTCTAGCCTGGAGCAGCCCAGAGTCCCTCCAGCAAAGACGGGACCCTGGCCCCAGCATGGCAGCCAGTGAGCATGCCAGCCGGTAGGTGGTGCGCCCTGACCCAGCCTCCTCGGCCTGCCCTCCTACTTCTGCCCCATCACAGGCAGGTTGAGACCCAGGCCTGACCCTCTCCAGATTCTTGTAAAACCAGAGCAAAATAGTCATTGCCTGCTAGGTATTGTGGGGTGAGATGAGCTCATGCCTATCATGGCCCCAAACAGGCCATGGCTCATAGTACATCCTGGGTAAATGCTGTCACTGTCCCTCAGCTAACTCAGCTCCCCCAGAGGTCAGTACTGTTTAAATCCTTGGGTGAGGAAATCGGGGCTCAGAGGAGCTAAATGACTTGCCCAGGGCTGCGTGTACTAAGTGGCAGCAGAGGGTCCGCACCCAGGTCCACCCTGGCGGGTCCCTGAACTCCACATGCGTGAGCACCTGCCCACCTGGCACCGTCACTGTTGGAGTCGCAGAGGGCATCCTGGCCTGTGGGGCCAGCGGGGCAGCCCGGCCGCAGGAGCAACACGTGGACAGGCGGCGCCGGCGCCCTTCCCGCCACTCCGCAGTCCCTGGCCGCCCTGGCCCCTCATTGGGCGGCGGGCGGCGGGCGCCGTGGCCACCAGGGCAGCGTGAGCCTCACTGAGATGCGCTCACGCGCCCTTGTCGGACGCGCCCCTCGAGTGTGCGGGGGACGGGGGCGCCGCACCGGGCTTGGCCCAACACGCTCCTGCTCGTGTAGATGGCGCCCTCGGAAGCGACGCGAGCAGATGGCACGGTCTCCTCCCCGAGGCCGCCGCGCTTTGCGAAGTGAGCCTTCCCGCTCCGGCGCTCATGCCGCGGGACCCTTAGGCTCCCAGTTGGGCGCTGGGCTGGAGCTGTTGGCATCCAGTTCCCACCCGCTGTGCTGGTCCTGGGCTTCCTGGTCCGGAGGCGCCCGGTCCCCGGGCTGCAGGGCAAACGCCTTATTAATTTCCAGATCAGCGGCAGCACTTGTAGTTAACCTGGGAAGTCTGATTGACGGTGGTAACTTGCAAGAGAACAAATCACTCCGATGTTGTCATCATTAAAGCACGTGATTCATTCTAACCTCTTATCGTAATAAGCCGTCACCACAAACTTCCTCTGCTCTGCTCCCAGCGTGTCACCCTGGTGTATGTCTGTTTGCACTGTCCCCTCCCTGCCCCACCCCTCTGGCAGTGGGACATCCAGATGGTGTGCAGAGGCCCCTTGGGGTCTCTGCCTGCCCACCCCCTGGCAGCCTCCCCAGGAGTCTCTATACCTGGCTGCGCTGATGAGCCCACACCTCTGGCTGCTCCGAGCTGAGCCAATCACCTTCTCTCTCCCAGGTACTTGGGAAAAGATCGGAGGGCAGCTAGCTGGTCAGTCTCTTCCTGCCACTTGCAGGAAGGAGAGGATATCCGGAGTCTGTCTGGCCCCTGCCCAGCGCAGTGCAGCAATGCAAGTCGTCAGGCATGTACCCACTTCATTCACTCCACAAGTATTTGCTGAGGACCTACTATGTGCCCAGCACCGGGGACTTAGCAGAGAAAAAAGGGACAGAATTTCTGCCACTATAAAGCTTCTGTTTTCCAAAGACAATGGCAGAAAGATGAGAGAAGACAGACTGATTTCTGATGGCTCCTGAGACCCATCTCTGTCCTTGGCCCCATGAAACATCCCTAGGCCTTCCCAGCATGCTCATCTTTTTTTTGCAGGGAGGTCAGACAAGGTTCCTGGGCACAGTGGTGTGGTTAGGGTGAGTCTAGGGGTGTGCCCAGGGGCCCTGGGAGCAGGCAGGAGAGATTTAAATATGGTAACCCGGGAAATGCAGCAGTAACGGAATAGTGTCCCACACTTCTGGGCTGGCAATCATGTAAAAACTCCTTCAGGCCAGCAGGGCTGGGAAGGGCACCGCCACGTGGAACATCACTGGGGTCACCTGGGAAAGTGAGTGGTACAGCGTAAGAGACTGCAGGTGAGTTCACGAACATGTGAGAGACACCTGAGGAGCTCGTTTACGTCGCAGATTCTAAGAGCCTGCCTCCTGGCGCCTAGCGGAGCCTTGCCTTCTCACGGGCAGCCTGGCTCGGGTGCTACTGAGAGAAGCACTTTAGGATTAGCAGGTGCACGTTCCTGCGGGCAGCCTGAGGATGGTGCTGCAGTGCAGAGGAGGGCAGGGCTCTGAGGGTCAGCCCCAGAGGGCCGGAGCGGAAGAGCTGGGCCGAGTCACCTCTGACTCCTGGGCACCCAGCACCACCACTTTGGAGTCTTTAGGGTGACACATTATTTCCACCTGCAGTATTGCTTCTCGTTTGCATCGAGGCTGGCAGCGGCAGTTTCAGGGGCTTCCGCTTGGCCCTTTCTCCCCAGGTCAGAGGAACAGTGCTAAGTTTATTCCAGATAGGAACTCTGGAATTGGGCCAATGGCCACAGAGTGCAGTTTCAAGTCCACTGACCCCATTTTAACCATTGCTGGTTAAAATAAAACAATACCCTGGTGGTCTATTAGCTCCCACCCCAAAGCCTGCTGCTGTGGTCAGTACAGTCCCTGTTCTCTAGCAGTTGGGCCACTGCTACCTGGTCTCTGTGATTCTGGAATCCAATTCTGATTCCTCGGCAGAAACTCTTGTCAGTCCCAGCTTAGGGGACAGCCACCACGGAGCTTCTGACTCCAGCGCCCACCTGTTGGCTTCACCTGGAAGGGTGTGCCTGGTCCCTCTGGGACGCAAGGGCAGCAGGCTTGTGTGGCGTGTTGGAATGGTGCAGCTCAGGCCACCCTCCGGCTCCGGGATCCTTTTGGGGCCTCAGTGGACTCCCTAGTCACACAGGGCACTGTCCAGGTGTCCTCGCCTGTGTCACAGAGCACTTCTACAGTGGTAAGACCCCCTCCAAGCCCCCGTTGTCTGTTCCCCTTTTTCACCTTATGCTCTGGCTTCTGTCAGCTCAGGGCCTGCGGCTGTGGCCACTTTGCAGCGTCCTTCTGAGCCGGGGACCACCCTGCCCCCGTGGGAGGTCCTCCTGGCTGACGGGGAAGCAGTGAGGGGAAGCAAGAGCAGACCCTGAGGAGGAAGCAGGCATTGAGCTCGCTCTCCAGGCAACAGGAGCTGCTGTCCTCTGTCGGGGGGATCCGATCTGCTGGCGGACGGGATTTAGCACTTTCAGGGCTCTGTCCCAGATCTCCGGGCCCTTACCGGAACCCTGACTTTGGTCTGGGAGGTGGCAACGCCTTCAGGCCCCTTTGCAGCCCCCAGGTGGTCTACCTGTGCCGCTTGCTGACCACCTGGCAAGTGGCCCAGGTGCAGACTCCCACCTGAGGGGGCTACTCTCTGGGGCACTTAGGTACCAGTGACCCCAGAGCAGACTGAAATGAGGGCTGTTAGGTTCCCTTTAATACACAACCTTGAAGGAATGTTGAGTCCCCTTTCACACACAGCCTTGAATTGCCTCCGGGCACAGCAGCTTCTTATCACTCAGAAGCTGCACCCCAGTATTGTCTGCATCAGTTTCTGTTTCTCAGAAGTCTCAAGGCCACCATCCTGCTCACCAAGCCCCTAAATTCCTATATAAGCAGCTCCCCCCTTGCTGCCGCTGCTGCTCTCTCCTTTCCGAGACAGCCACTCTGCCTGTTTGTCTTACAGGGAATAAAACCACGCTGACGGAGTTCTCGTGTCCTTCTTTGCGAGCGAGTGAGCCGGGTAGCTAAAAGAACCCTTTCAAGGGCTTTGGCTTATCTGGGAGGTGATCCAAAGGTGGAGAGGTGAGGAGTGCGAGGCAGAGAAGTGGGGAGAACCTTAAAATGGTGGTCATGGTGGGTCACTGTTCTAGGAAGCTGGCTCCATCATGGGAGGGAGACCCGGGACTCTGCGGGCAGCAGTCAGAAGACCAGACCCTGGCTCCATCCGGCCGTGCTGAGCAGGCCGCCAGGGCGCTGGAGAGCCCAGGCAAAGGCTGACCCAAGGTGGGCGCGGGCTGCTAGCCTCATTGGGCCGCAGGCAGCAGTTACTGCAGCTGCTGCCAGCTCCGGATGGTGAAGAGCACATGACAAGTCCCGACCTTGGCAGCACCCAGCGGAAAAAAGATGTGCATATGGGTAGAAAATGACTTAAAATGGAGGCCAAAAAACAATGGAATTAGATTTTTAACGTGCTGTGGGGAGAAGTGTGTGTGTGTGTGTGTGTGTGTGTGTGTGTGTGTGTGTGTGTATATGTATATAAAATACATATTACATTACATATATATTATATATAACTTAAATAATTTATGTAGCTTTATAATATAAATTATAACTAAACTTATATAAATATATAAAATATATTTTAATGTAAATTACATAATTTCCACTATATCCTGTGAAAATATTCTCCAAAGATGAAGTGGGTAAAAAGAAAAAATACTGCATATAAACCAGCTCTTTTTTTTTTTAAAGGAGGGCTGAATACATTTATCAGACCAGTAAAAGCCGAGAAATTGGTCAGAGCAGAGCAACACTGGCACGGAATGATGGCGAGTGGCTGCCTGGCCGTCCAGGAAGGAATGGGGAACGCCAGTGCCGTGGACTGAAGGTGTGTGCGCCTCAGATTCCTGTGTCGAGGCCATTACCCCCAGTGTGATGGCAGCTGCAGGTGGGGCCTTTGGGGCGGGGTGACTGACTAGATGAGGTCATGAGGGTGGGGCCCTCAAGTCAGGGTTAGCACCCTTCTAAGTAGAGAGGGTCCTGTTCCCTGCTCACCCACAAAGTGGTCACATGAACACGCAACGAGAGGGTGGCCATTGACAAGCCAGGGGACACCTCATAATGAAACCTACCTCCTTGGCACCTTCCTCTTGGACTTGCCAGCCTCCAGAAGTGTGAGAAATGAATGTTTTTAAGCCACCGCTCTATAGTATTTTGTTATGACTGCCTGAGCTAAGACAAGTGGCTGTTTAGAACAAAATCACTTTGCATGTTGGTTTATAATGTATGTAGGGCAGTATGTGACAATGACATGACAATGATGGCATGAAGGTTGGGAAACATAAACAGAGATCTACCTTTTGATTAGGGTTTGTTCAGTGTACATTTTCATCCTTTAAAGCTTTCTGTATCCTTGTATTTTGTATATATATCACTTACAAGCAACAGGGTGTTTTTTAAAATCAGCCTGATAAGTCTTCAATTTGGGCCACCTGCTTATTTCCATTTAATGTAATCAGCGCTCTACTTGTAAATCCATTCTTAGTATGTTTCATTCTCCAGCCTGTTTTTCTCCTTTCTTGCCTTTGGATCATTCTACAGACAACTTTATTATCACAGTCTAATGTGGATCTGTTTTCCCTGTTTCTAGATAATGCAAGGACCTGAGCACCCGCCTCCCGACTTGTGGGCACACGTGGCCGCGGAGCCTCCCCGTGCGCCTGTCCTGTGTGGCCGGGCTGTGCCCACTTACGGTGCTCTTCATTCTTTGCTGCTTCCCTGAACTTCCTTCCACCTCATATTTGTAATTCCCTTCAGTTCTGGTCTGGTGATAGGTTATTTCCCATTTTTACTGGTCTGAAACTGTCTTGCTTTCATTCCTAAAGGACATTTTGTCAAGTCCAGAGTCCTTGGCTGGTGGGTGGCTGTTTCCGCACCTTGAGGGCGCCCTGTCGCTGCCTCCTCATGTGCACCATTTCTGTCGAGAACTCATCTGGAGGTCTTATCACTGATCCTTTTAAGGTAACCTTTTTTAACATTTTTCTCTTGATTTTTAGTAGTGTCACTATCATAGCTGTAGGTGTGTCACTTGCCTTTTTCTCCTGTTTGGTGCTTCCCGAGCTTTTCTGGCTGTTCTCAGCAGGGGCATGTGTCTGAATTACATGGTTATGTTGGACTTACTGAAAGGAATCAGCAGATGCTGTTTACCTGGCACTGTTAGGAATATGCACTCTAACGTGCTCCAGGAGCTCTGTGATCTGCCCCCTCACAGGCCTCCTCCTTTTTCTGGAACAAAGACGCATTGCATCGCCTCTGAGTAGGGGTGGCTGTCTCTGCCCCACACACAGCTCTGCCCCCTGCCCGTGCCTGGGCGTCACCGACCTTGCTGGTGCTCGTCAGGCCTAAAGAGGTTTCCAAGTTTCGCCACAAGCCACATGAACCCGATAAAAATGTGCACGCAATGAACAAGTAATTCTGCTATATATTTATTTTGAATAAAAAAGTGGCCAAGATAATACTACTAGTGGCTCTGCATACAAAACATGACGTATCAAGGTTATTTCACATTTACAGAACTGCCATTATGTACAGCACTGGATATTCACAGCAACTTCATTAGACTCTTAAGTACTAGAATCATACGAGCAATTGAGGGGAATCCAAAACGGAAAAAAGCTAAAAACCAATGATCTTTCATTAACTGGAAAATTGGCCCACCAGCTAACTGGTAAGAAACGGAAGGCCTGTTATTTCCCTTTATTTAGTAATAACTAAGGTAAGACTGCCCCACAGGGCTGGATACTGACAAACACCCTCCAAATTTTGTTTCATTTTCTCTATCTTCTCCATGTCAAACTTTCCCCAGAAACCACTGCCCTAATATTAAGTAAAAGCCCAGCACACTGGTATATTACCTTCAGGAAAAGAAGGCTATACCGTGCGAAGGACAGAGCCTGCCTCAAACCCGAGAGTATTTGGCCCTCTTCCGGCCATTAGTTCTTTGCGGTTTTGAATGCACTGGAAAAGCGAACCATGCTTTATAAAGGTCAAGGTGAAAGGAAGTTACTCACTCATTCTCAGCCCCGGGAGCACCTGCTTTGTGCAAGGCACTGGACACTAGGTGCTGCAGGAACCGCCGATGAAATAGCTCCTGCCCTCGAGGAGCTTACAGTCTAATCATAAGCACTATGTACACGCCTACTATGGAGAGAAGCAGCCAGTTTTTCTGGATGGGGGGCACCCCAAGCCAAAGGTGTCAGCATTTGTAAAGGTTTCATTTAAACACTAGGAGTCTAAGGCCTACCGCCCACAGAGAAGGGTTTAAAGACCATCTTTCTGTGACTGTGAAGTGTTTAGATGCCTGTTCGTTTTATTTCAAAAAACTGTCACATGTAAACATATAAATAATGGAAAGCCGAGCACAAAGAATAGCACAGGCCCTGGGTAAACATAAAGCCTCGGTCACTGCACACAAGAGTTCTCTATACAGTCTTATTTCTGTATAAACAAATTTGATACTCAAGTTCCTGTCACACCTTGAAGTACAAGTCTGAGTCAAAGTCTTAAAAAAGACATAATTCATTTTTGCATTTAATTCCACATTAGTAGCAAAACTAACACAAAACACCCTAAATCCTACCAGCCTGTTAACCAAGTGTAAAACTGAAATGCCTCAAAGCTACAGCCTCTTACATCATCCAACCTAACTTCTTTGTAGGAACTTTATGAAAGTAACAGGATTTCGGGGTAGTGAGGTAAACACATTTTGAGATTAGAAATAAATGTAAGATTTAGAGTTCTGAAATGTAATTCCACCGCACCCACTTACAATATTCCAACGAGAATGCCTGTGCCTTCCCTTCAGCACGTCAGCAGGAGGACCACTTTTCCCTCCCTCCAGCTTCTCCCAAGCCTGGAATGAATGAACAGACACCATGCTGGCAAATACATCACATTGCTCTAAATGAACTCACTGACTAGGACCTCAGATTTTTATTGTCCCCCACAAAGCACAATGCAAAGAAAATGCAAGAAAAGACGAGTCACCTAATTGGCTAAACAGGTTGGGGGAGAAATATTCTTATACCAAAAGGATTTTCTTTCCAGAACATCTTTATAAACAGTCATTCCCCAGTTAAATTTATTGATTTGCACAGCAAGTTTTCAGAAACAGCCTTGTCCTAAAACTATATATGCAGATGGGCGGCTGCATCCTATCTACCGGTCTCAGCCAACCTAGTTAAGTCCTGTTACTGATTTACGTCTGCGCCACGGGAACGAGTTCACAACCTTCTGAAAACCCTGCTATCTCACCAGGCTAGTGATGCTCGGCACTTCACATCATCAGAAGCAACTCTATATTCTGCAGTTTGACTTAAGGACAAATTTCACATGTTCTATAACCGGTTTGAACAGCAGATGTGTTAGACATGATGATCCTAACTCCAAAACTTTTTAGCTTCCAGAAAGGGCAAAGTTTAATAACTATGAGACTTGAGACATAATCTAAAATTCTGCTTGAAGCTGCCCAATGATACTTCCACTAATACTAAAATGAAAACAACTGACTTTAGTTAGACCTTTAGAGGTGTTTTGAAATCTGACAACCTTGAGAGGAAACGTGAGGTTCCTGAGACACTGCAGTTCACGCACCCCAGCAGCATGCGGAGGGGTGTGCATGCGCACAGAGATATATCCCCACTCAGTTATGGAAGCCATGCAGACTCTCAACAGTCTGCGGTGGGCTGCCTATGAAGAGATGCATTTACCTCTCTGGCTATTTGCCGCCCAGTCTCTAAGCAGAAAGAAAAGGCAGAATATACTTTTCCCTTAAAAAATTTAGGCCTGCTGACTTTGAATATAACCTATTCAGCTTAGCTTTAACCAGAATTTTTGCTTGTCTAGAATATTGGCTTGGGGGCGGTGTGGGTGGTGGCAAGGAGCTAAAATCTAGCCCAAAGCCCAGCCAAGGGTCACTCAGCCCTGATGGGACTGTGCTGAAGAGTTTTGAAGAAAACCAGGTAGTTTACCAACACCTGACACTGTTACTTTGAGAGAGAAGAATTCCTGTTCAACAGTTTCTTCTAGGAAGGGAGGCCTACTACGTGATTTAGTTTTTTGAAACTTTATCACTAATCTGTTTTTCTCTCAAATACCAACTCAGTTTGCTCTGACCATGTCCTGAAGCAGACAGAAGTGGAGGCACAGGAATCATGAGGACCTCTCCAGGAAAGAAAGCAAGAGAGAGGTCGGGGCAGAGAGGCCACACAGCCCCCACGAACGTGGACCAGTGATGCTGGTTCCTGGCTGCAGCCACTTGCCAAACTCCAAAGCAGCGTGACTATGGCAAGGCAAGCAGGTGCTCCGTAAAGCCAGCGTGAGTCCTCTGAACAAGCACTGTAAGGGTCAAGATTTCTTCTATGTCTTAGCTGATACATTATAATTACAACGTATTTTAATACTTAACTAATACCTTTTAACATTCTTTTAACTTAAATCTGTGAAACTTGCCAACAGATCCAATCCACATGCTTCAACATTATCTTTCTCAGAAACTTTTTAGAGGGAGCAGAAAAACGTCACCCTTAGCCATGGGCTTCACCAGCGGTTCTAATAACTTCTGACACTGAAAAATAATTGGTAGTCTTGGCAGATAGAATACTAGGTAGAGACTGCTTAGTCTGGGTGGTGGACAGACACAAGGACGTCAGAATGAATATCATGCCTAACAAGCTATCAATTTCTTATCTAGAATAGTAAGGACAAATTAACCCTAGGCAGAGAAAGTGGGAGCCAGGTGTGGGTATCAGATGTGCAAAATGCAAGTGTTGTAGCTGCGAAGGTCTAACTGTATAGAATCTGTGCTCTGCACTTTAATGCAGTGCAGCAACATGACACGTGCCATTCTTGCCACGGTTATTACAGTGACAGCTGAAATAAACTTGATATCCACTAAACAGGTCAGGCAAATTTTAGGAGGTACAGAGAGAGTGATACATCTAAACTGGGAGAAGCAGCCAACTCTGCGATTCCTGGTGTCCCTCCTCTTTCCCAGGGTCCCACTGACCAAACTCTAGCGTCACGTATGCTGACTGTATTGAATTCAGAAGTGGACTGCGTTTGTGATGCTGCCATTAGCTGAAATCTGCTCCCGCAGGTTCGTGATCAACCTCCACGATAGGGGTGGGGTGGGAGAAGGCGGTAAAGCCGCCCTACTCATGTGCAGACTTGGGCTTGAGATGTTACCCGGATTTCATTCTTAACGTCAATGGGCCTAGCCCCCTGCAGAGAAAAGCCATGCTCTAGTAAAATAATTGCCATACTTATTCATATGCAGACATACAGAATAATCTGGCAGATCCCTTTTAGTTAACTCCTAAGAGTTACAGTTTCCCAAAAATGCACAGCTGCTTCAAATAAGAACTTAATGTTAAGTTTTAAAAGGCAGCAACACAAAATTCCCCAGTAAGAAAAAATCAACTACTGACTCTGATTGGGAACAAAGAGTGAAACTAAGCATTCCATGTTACAAAAACTGCAATAATTCTTGACATGGTATCAGTGTTTACTGTCTTATTTATTGTAAAGTGAAGCAGCTACAGCAGAAATGACCACAAACAACCTTCTGAGTTGTTATTCATGATTTTAATGCTGCCTGCCTGGTTCTCTTTATTGAAAATTATTTAACATGCTGGACCCTAAATTCTGGATAAAACTATTGCTGAAATTACCACTAAGATCAGAAAGATAAACACAAGACTCAAGCAAACACAGAAGACAAAACAAAAATTTGAATAGGAAACAAAAGACATTTCAAAGCAGGGTGTTTGGAAGTGCTTCTTAAGGAATCTTCTCTCCACTACAAATGGACAGAAGGGGGAGGGCGGGGGGGGGGCACCCAATGGTGTGTGGTTTCTGTTAACAGTGTTATCCAAATATCAAGTGTTTCTAAATTGAGGACAAAATGTCTACCACAAAGGATACAAAATAAAAGCAGGAGTAAATGTTGGAATAAAAGCAATAAAGATAGCAGTAATAGGAGTCAGAATTTCACATTTTGTATTTCTTATCCAACTTCCCAGAAATATGCACCGTATCAAGATGTGTGCAGTACAGTCCTGTCGATTAGCACCAATCCTTAGGATACTTATATCAACAATCCAAGAACACTATAGTTCCAGAGTGTCTATTTTTTACTTTAGGTTTTAAGACCAATTAAGGTCTAACATCTCTGAATAGCCCATAGAAACAGACCTGTATTGTAAATACCAAGGACCTTTGCAGAGAAGAAATGCCCAGGCTCTGGTCAACTGAGCTGAACACACTTGGAGCACCAGAGCTCGAGTCAGTACTTCTGAGCTGCCTGTCTCCTCCTAGGAGTCTCTAGATAGACGCCATGCACACTCCTCTGCTGGATATAAATGAAACGTCTGGAAATACCAACATGAAAAATACTAGAAGTTTTGACTTAACACTAAAGGAGAAACTATTGTTTTCCTTCTATGTACAGATGACCCAACTAGGTGATTATAGCTGAGTGTGAGGCAGGGGTGTGGCATGGGTGAAGTGGGACACTTGACATCTTTGTATACATCAAGGAGTTGCTGTGAGAAACCTTCTGACATGGGAGTGTTAAAAATAAGTCACAATTACTGACTTGTAGGAATCACCTGATCTTTTGACACATTAAAACCAACTTTAGTCTTGGCTTCAACCTCTTAAAAACAAGAGTTTTATGAAAATGTTTTCAATACGCATGAAAAACAAGTATGGTGGGATACAAATCTGTGGTATTTGTTGAGAGCAAACCGTCAGGCCCCTGAATTAATTTTAGACACTTTTAATGTCTGCTGGCACATTGCCTACCACGTACCAGGTGACTGAAGCTCTCTGGAGCCACCAGGCAGTTCCAGACCAAGGCAAGGATGGGGCCCTTGTCCAAACGCTCTAGGAGGATCATTCTGTTCCAAGAAACAATGGGGCATTCTTTTTGTTCAAACTGCTTCAGTCAAGACACTTGAAAAATAAGTGTTCCTTATTGGGTAAGGAGTGGGGTCAGAGGGGCTAGCATTCATCTCCAAATGACCTACAGTCTCTGCATTCAGTCATTTTAAAGATATCCTTTAGTCCCTGGAGATGGAGAATGCACTTCAGAAACGAGTTCCCAGGGCCCTATTTACAATCATGAAGAGTGTCTCTCCACTTGCGAAGGCCAGGCTCACTCCAGCGCACCCTCTCCAGACTACAGGGCATTTCCTACAGCAGAATGCATGCCCTTTCCCTCTTCCCACCACTGACATTTAGAAGACAGGAGAATCACAGAAAGGGCAGGGGCTCTGCAGTAGCCTCTTAATCCAGTCAGGATCTGCAAAAGGAAGACAAATGGGATTGAGCGTTAGCTTCAGAAAAGGCAGTCCCACGGGATGAGCCCTGGGTGGACCACAGTGGCTTTCTGGTCCCAGCTCTGTATACCTGGACAAAGCACCTCACTCTAACAGTCTAAACAAGGCTAAGCTAAATCTGTGGTTCCCAAAGCTAAGTGTGTAATGAAGTTTTCATCCTCTGTGACGAAATGGCAAAATAAGGGGAATGAATGAGTGCTTCATAAAGCTCAACTTATTCAATTAAAAGAAAGGCCTATACTTTGTTCTGAGATGCTACAATGTCCTCTTTTATAAAATTACAGTAATAGTAAATTTTTTAATGATCCAGTGGCAACAGTGGGTCAACACCTCCTACCCCTTTTAAAAATCTTCCCTGGTCTGTGAAATGTTCTACTACTGTTCCCATGATCCCATAGATTATTTTTCTTCCCAAAAGCTGTATGTGGCTCAACTCAATGTTAACTGGCAGGTGTGTTTGTTTTTTTAAGTTTGTTTTAACCTTTCCCTGATTTTTTTCTCTAACTAGTACACCAATTCTCAGTTGCAATAAGTACTAAAAGTTCCCCAAATTTTGTTCCAGAACAGCCCAACAGAAGGGAAGCAGGTGAGGGATGAAACACAAAAGGCCACAAGCTGGCAATTTTTGAAGCTGCGTGGCAGGTACAAAAGGGTATATCATACTCTTCTCTCTACTTTTATATGTGATTGCATTTCCTATAATAAAAAGTTAAAACAGAACACAAGCTGCCAACACACCAACTTCTCAGAACTGGAGAGCTTCAGCCAGTTTAGAGCAAAACTCAAGAATACAAAGGTTTAGTTTTATGTAGAATGTTTTCTGTTTAACTGAGACCACGAATTCCCCCCCAAACATTTATATCATTGTAAACACTTATGTCTAATTAGCTTCTTTGGTCAGAGTGTGATGTTAATGAACCTCGGATCATAAATTTGACATTCATGTGGCTATTTAAATCACTCATTCTCTGCTTATGTCTATGACCTTATTTCCAACTTGTTATCTCTGAAAAGTTGGCTTTGTCACTGGGCTATCAGGAAAGAAAGAGAATATTGACCAACCATGAAAAAATTCCATCATGGTCCCTGGAAGAATGACTCCAAGTGCATATCCTATCACTGGCTCTGCAACGCTGGCTCTATATATTATCATTGAAAAGTTTTCATTCAAATATAATCTATCTATGCCATCTAAAACAAGCTCTGACATTCGTTTGCAGTGACAGAACAGCAACTGCAGTCTTACTCAGATATTAAAATGCAGTATGTACTTTAATATGACATAGTCCCATTACCAATTTTAAGTTAGCTGTTGCTTAATGACCCTACTGTGAAGAGCAGAGCGAGTCTGCTCACCTCCCTGGTAGCCTAAGACCAAGCAGGGTAGAGGCTGAGCGCACCCTCCCGAGACCGGGAAAGCATTCACCTTCTGGGGCTGGATGGCGGGCAATGCTGTCATGGAGCAAACACCTTCTGTATATCAAACTCTGGCAGGACTGGTAGGTTAAGAAGCACCTGAAAGAAAATAAGACTATATCATCGGTTCTAGCAACACCTGAAAAGCAGCACAGAGTTGAGGGTAACTCTGCAGACAGTTATCCTAAAACCACCATTAACCAAGTACAGCCAGAAGAGTTCACAAATTCACACCAATAATGTGTCCCTCTGCACACCAAGCTGGCCGGTCCACACTTAATAAAGCGAAGTGTCTGTGTCAGGCCACTAGGCCAAGAGATGCAGAGCTTCCAATCCAGTCACTGTAGCTTCTTTTTGGGCCTTGTTTGCAGCATTGGGAAAGAATTTAATCTGTCTATACCTGACTGTACTTTGAATTTTTGATATGTTAAAATGATCATGTATTATATTTTAATATTTTTGTAGTGATTTTTAAGATTAGGTGTAAGCACTGTCTTTAAGAACCTGACAGTATGATGGGGAAAACCTGAAGGATACAGAAGACAAAATTAATGGTGCAAAACAAGAAGGGACATGGAACCAATGTTCACAGGGTCAACTCCATCCAGTGACTAGTCACTGAGCAGCTACCAGGACCAGGCAATGAGGGAGGGTGGTGCACATGACGCGGCTCAGGGGGCCAGAAAGTGAGGGCAGACACACTTGGGTTCCCTCTCAGAGTGAGACTGAGGGCAGAGGAGGAGGAGGCCTTCTACTTTCCATTATAAAGTCACAAAAAGTACACAAGCACTTTTATATTCCATTAACTTTAACAGGTATTATATTTGTAATACTAATCTTTAAAAATATAATGCTCCTTCAAAGGAAAATATCATTACCAAAATGAAGAACCCCCTATATACATATCAAGCAGTAAAACACAGTCTTTAAAGGATGTCTTGCTTTAGTCAGACGGATGAGAAAAGTCCACGGTTTTATAATAGCAGCTTTTCTCCAACCTAATGGCATGGACATATATTTTGGGTCAATACTTTATGGTGGGTTGTGCTGTACAAAACTGAAAATGGCTTACCGGAGCCAAATGTGGCCATTGGAGCAGACTGCCTGTTTGCGATCTGTGAACGGCAGGATCTCTTTACACAAACTACAGTGCTCAGGGAAAGTCTGTTTGTTCATCTTCTTGGAGATGTGTCCAATGAGCACCTAGTGAGACAAAGCAGTCGGCAATGTTTAGTGCTGAGTTCAGGATTCCTGTGAAAAAACCTACTGACACAGGGGAATGAAATATATGCAGGATCATAGACAAGACGGGAGATTTGCACTTCCACGTAGGCTGAGCATACCGTCTGGAACGTAAAAAAGCTACACCTTCAACTTATGGAACTGGCTAAGTAAAATCAATTTATTCAGGGACCCTGTGACAACCAGGTGAACTATAACCATAGAAGAAAAACTGAAGTTTTGAAGGGTATCTTAATAGCTCAGATGGGTGTCTTATCTACTCTGCATATAATATACGAGTTTAAAGTCCATTAACTTTTGTCCTTTTTGTTTTTTAGCCTTAAGAATTCTATTTCATGGAGCCTGAGAGCAGGGACAACCATCCCTCCCCTCACTTCTAGACAGGCCAACACCCTGATAGTGGTACAGTGATAGACTCTGCTCAGAATTTCTCCAGTGGAGACGCACTCACATTTTATATGAGGAAGGACTTCTGTTTGTGCTCACCAGCCTGATCATCAAGGCCAACTGTGTTAGTTTAACTCATACATTCTCAACAGGGGTAACAGTGGTTCCAAGGGTGGCAAATATTGGTTCTTGGGGATAAAAAGTTTTTAGCCTTTTTATGTGCAACAGATATAAACAGCACATAAAGAGATATACAATATTTTCTGTGGTATTAAAACTCCACAAGTAAGAACAACTAGGAGAAAAAGTGCCTAAAGATCCGGGGGCCAGGAGGTGATTATGAAAAATTTCTGGTCTAACTACCAATATACCAGCTGAGAATCTCAGAAACAATTTACAGTTACTAGTAAGTCAATGCACTAGTTTTGAAGATTCATTTTAGCTATACAGTGGGATTTTTAACATGAAATGCACTATTCTCCATCAACACTTAGTTGCTGTAGATGGGCAGAGGTACAATCTCCCCTTCTTTAAAATGGCGCTGTTGAAACTACGTAACTGCTAAACACAGCCTCTCGGGCTCACTCAGCATCTGGACAATTATACTAAACCATTACCAACTTCCATTACATATTTTCTAAATTGTTTTTGTTAATATTTCACTAACTCTTTATTATACCCCTGCTAGGTCCTAAGAAACAATGAAAACCAGAAACCTCTTCCACATACTTCAGACAACAGGAAAAAATTCTGAAAGTTGACTTTCAAAGATGAATAGGCAGTTACATGAACAGCACATCTTAACTACTCTTGCGATTACTGCAAACATCCTATGAGCTGAAGTTACAGGGATTTTCTAACACAAACACACTCCAACAAGAACATACAACGGGTAACTCTTAAAAATGCAATGGTTTTGGCACAAGAACAGATCCATAGAGCAGTGGAACAGAATAAAGAGTCCAGATATAAACCCAAGCATATACGGTCAATTAATATACGATTAAGGATCCATGGATATGCAATGGGGAAATGACAGCCTCTTCAACAGCTGGTGTTGGCAAAACTGGACAGCTACATGTAAGAGGATGAAACTGGATTATTGTCTAACTCCATACACAAAAGTAAACTCGAAGTGTATCAAAGACCTGAATGTAAGTCATGAAACCATAAAACTCTTAGAAAAAAACAGGTAAAAATCTCTTGAATATAAACATGAACAACTTCTTCATGAACATATCTCCACGGGCAAGGGAACAAAAGCAAAAATGAACAAATGGGACTATATCAAACTAAAAAGCTTCTGTACAGCAAAGGACACCATCAGTATAACAAAAAGGCATCCTACAGTATGGGAGAATATATTCATAAATGACATATCCGGTCAAGGGGTTGACATCCAAAATATACAAAGAACTCATGCACCTCAACAAACAAAAAGCAAATAATTCAATTAAAAAATGGGCAGAGGACATGAATAGACACTTCTCCAAAGAAGAAATTCAGATGGCCAACAGGCACATGAAAAGATGCTCCACATCGCTAATCATCAGAGAAATGCATATTAAAACCACAATGAGATATCACCTCACACCGGTTAGGATGGCCAACATCCAGAAGACAAACACAACAAATGTTGGTGAGGATGCGGAGAAAGGGGAACCCTCCTACACTGCTGGTGGGAATGCAAATTAGTTCAACCACTGTGGAAAGCAGTATGGAGGTTCCTCAAAAAACTCAAAATAGAAATACCATTTGACCCAGGAATTCCACTCCTAGGAATTTACCCTAAGAATGCAGCAGCCCAGTTTGAAAAAGACATATGCACCCCTATGTTTATTGCAGCACTATTTAAAATAGCCAAGAAATGGAAGCAACCTAAGTGTCCATCAGTAGATGAATGGTTAAAGAAGATGTGGTGCATATACACAATGGAATATTATTCAGCCATAAGAAGAAAACAAATCCTACCATTTGCAACAACATGGATGGAGCTAGAGGATATTATGCTCAGGGAAATAAGGCAGGTGGAGAAAGACAAGTACCAAATGATTTCACTCATCTGTGGAGTACAAGAACAAAGAAAAAACTGAAGGAACAAAACAACAGCAGACTCACAGAACCCAAGAATGGACTAACAGTTACCAAAGGGAAAGGAACTGGGGAGGATGGGGGAGAAGGGAGGGATAAGGGGGAAAAGGGGCATTATGATTAGCACACAGAATGTAGCGCGGGGGCACAGGGAAGGAAGTACAACACAGAGAAGAAAGACAAGTAGTGATTCTATAGCATCTTACTATGCTGATGGACAGTGACTGTAATGGGGTATGTGGTGGGGACTTGATAATGGGGGGAATCTAGTAACCAATGTTGCTCATGTAATTGTATATTAATGATACCAAAATAAATAAATAAATGCAGTGGTTTAACATTAGGCATGAAGGTATCTGAATTTACTGCTTTCAATTAATATTTTAAATAAGATGTGCTTAATAAATGTCAATCTTTCGAGTAAAAAGGAACACAAGCTTTTGTGGCTTTAAGTATTTTAGTATAGAGTATGTTCCTTGAAACACAAGTTCTTCAGGATTTTTGCAGCTGTTAGCTCAAAGACAGGTCCCTGATTAACAATGGTTTCCTTTCTGTAGGAGCTTTCAGAACCCTGAGAATCTTTAAGTGGAGTGTACAGCATGCGGCATTTCCCCAAGCTCGGAACCCTGGTGTTCTAAGACCTTAAGACTGCTCTAACATCAAAATAAAGATTATGCCCAGTTCTTGTGAACAACAACAACATACGAGTAAAAATCTGGTTACTTATATGCCTTTCTTGACCAAATCCAAAGAGCCCCTCAAGTCCTTTCAAATGGAATGGATTCTGGCCCCCTGCCCTCCCCCCCGCAGCCCCCCGGCAACCAGGCGGGGGAGGGAGCCCAGCGCACACGCCCCTGCCGTGACTGCGCAGCCGCACCCCGCTCCGCCCAGCGCGGCCTCCTCCAGCTCACCCACAGCCCGGGGCCTCATCTCACGAACCAAGGCCACAGTGGGAGCAAGAATGAAATATTCTGCGTGGGAATGAATGTCCTCCGCACTGACCTGTGCTTCTTGTCTATTCTCCTGTGCCTCATGCCAACCAACTACCTAAAAATTTCAAAGCAAAAGCCGGGCTTTAGGAATTCAATGTTGTCCATTTCTCTGTCACAGAGCAAGCGGATTTCTCACTGTTCCAGCGTTTCTGCTCACAAACACCTACCCGGGCTGTTCTGTCGTCGTACTCTTCATCCGACATCAGGAAGTTACAGAGGCCTCTGGTGGGGATGCTAGTGTTCTCTGTGATCCAGGTGTGCAGGTACACTTCCCCCAACACCCGCTTCATGTGCTCCCTGGTCAAGTGCATTTCCACAGCTTCAATCTTCCCTTGGATTTCAAGGAGCTTCTCTTCCATTGGCTCCCGGCCTCCATCGCCACACTGGGTAAGTGAGTCCTCCGGGGGGTCCTCTGGGTCACCTTCTTTGCTCCTCTCGTGAAGGCCTTGCTTACTCACTTGTTTGGAAGAAGAGCCTTCTTCTTGCTGGTCATCCTCAGCATTGCCCATCCCAGGTGAGTCTGCTAGTAAAATTTTTGAGTCCTCATGGGTGGGCTTCCATAAGGCCTCCGAAGGGGTTTTCTGCATTGACTGATATAAAATCCTCAGGAGGAAAAGTTTGAAACGCCAAAAATAGGTGGCCCCACTGCTTTCGATCTTTTTTTCCAAAGCTTCTTGTAAAAACTGAGGGATATGCTTATCTTTTAAAATCTTCCAGCGTACTAGGTCTATTAAATCTACCTGTTTAAAGAGATTTTGAACTGAAGATTCCAGGAGCTGAGCAGCTGCCTCTTCAAAGGTTTTGAGAGTGACAAACTGGACCTGGTAGTTTTTGTTAACAGGATGGAGGCCGCTGACCATGCCCTCGGTGGTGATGACGGCCAGGTAAGCACCACAGGGGCTCACTGCTATCCCATGTGTCCTCACTGAGCCAAAGACATCTGAGAGTTTAATCAACTGGTGTTCAAACTTCAACGCGACGTCTGTGAAAATGGGAATCAGCTGCCTTACCTTCCCATCGCTGGAACAAGTATACACTGTTCCATTCTGCTTGTCTGCGGTCATGGAGACAATCGGCAGTGAGTGGAGGCCTGTGACGTGGGAATTGTGAACATTCAGACCTGCCTTGGAGATCAGAAGAAGACACCAGAACACATAGGATCCTCTTGCAGCCACCACTAAGCTACAACTGCACTTCTGGTAAGGGTGATACAGTGGCACACATTTAATGCTGTGCACGGGCAACTGGTCCATTTCTTTCCACAAGACAACAGGCTGCCTTAAAGTGAAGTAGCCTTTAACTGCTTTGAGATTGACAGGAAGTATCTTTACAGGTCCAAATGCACTCCCCACAATAAGGCCGCTCATTTTCCGATTACTGTGCTCGTATTCCCACCAAAACAGAACGCTAGGAGAGCTGATTCCTGATTCGATTGTGTTGCACGAAGAGATGGATTCCTTTCCTACAAACGGAAGCTGAAACTGCCACACAGCAATGTTGCCGTTCTCGAAGAGGATGGCCAGGAGCACGCTGCCCACGTCCCGGCACTCGTTGTTGTGCCGTACCTGCTGCGTGGTGCAGATGCCTGACCACTCCATTCGGACAGGCGTCTGCATGCTGTATCGCCTCTGAAACTCAGCAAAATCCCCCAGAGTCCCTCCTGGGGCCTCATTTTTAGAGAGCCTGTAACTGATCTCATAAAGACGTTCTCCATAAATCTCAGTCAGATCAACCAGCTGGACCCACTGCAGTCTGTTGAGGTTGGCCTGGACGGTCAAGCGATTGTCCATGGTCAGAGCTGCCAAGAGGCACCGGCCATTAGCATCACAACCCATGGGGGACCAGCTAGTGTATTTGAATCCTCTCATTGGTGGCAAAGCCTTCCCCTCAGGGTTGAACACCCTGTCCAACATGAAAGTCTGACTGACTGTGGGGTCCTTAGAAGTGGCAAATTTCTCCTTACACTCAGCAACTTCTGTTTTTGAGCCAACCTGAAAATAAATATAAAAACTATCAGATAAATATTTCACTCTAAGAGAAGTATATTTATATTGCTTAGCGTATATTAATTGATTCATTTTTTGTATTCTGTTAATTTGGGTGTGACAAGCACTGAAGATATCAAGTATACGTCTAAAACTAAATGATAATTTACTCAGGATATCAGTTTTTTTTAAAGGGCGAGACTTAGTGTTGTCATTATTCAGAGCCTGGTTCAGTCTTCTTGAAACTGAACTAAGCAATAGTGATGATAGAGATGTACTGATTCTTAAGAGTCAACAGGGCATCTAGCAGAACTAGTCATAAAACAATAAACTTGTTACAAATTCACGATAATACCTATCTATATACACCTCTGACACAGATCTATTTGGGTTTTTCAATATCTTTGTGATGCAAATGCTAGGTTTAAGTTTTAAGTTTTCTACCTGAAATTTCATTTACCAAGTATGCTGAAAGCCCACTCCAACTGCTCTGTCCACTGTTTCTATAATGTCCACTCCAACTGGACTACCTGCCCTTCCCTAAACCTTCCCCCTCTGCCTTCCTTGGCTCCCCTGCCCAGAAAGCTCTTTCCTCCGATCTAAATCCCACCCACCCTACTAGGTCTAGTTCTGAGAGGCCTTCTGAGATCTTTCTAGCTTCATTCAGCTCCCCCTCCCCCAAGTTTGTGATATGTATCAGCAGTGCTATTTATTTAGTGCCTCGTTGTATGATGGTGAGCTCTTTAAATATGACAGATTTTAAAGAGTTATTAAAGAGAGAGGAAGAGATAAATGGCCAAAAGAAATAGCCAGGAAGGCTAATGCCCAAAATACAGAGGTCAGCTAAAATAGGGTTTCTGATATGTTGAAAGCAGGATTTAAAAAGGCCTTGACCCCTCTCTTTAGAGAAATGGATAACAGAGAAAGAAAGCAGAACCTTTCAATTCTTTTTTAGGGTCAATCTCCTTTTACATAGGGGCTGATCTTCAAACTGGAAAGGGTAGAATAAGCATGATTAAAAAGGATTTCAAGCCAGACATGTACGGATATAGTAAGTCCTTTTCAATGAGGTTAAGTCCCCAGCGCAGAGGAATTACACTCGAGAACCCAGAAGTTGGAAGACGCTGCACTCAGAACCACCGACTACAGCCCTCAGTAAGCCCTGGACAGCCGGCAACGTCAGAAAACCACAGTGCGATAAAGTTCTCAAGTACCTCCCAAATGGCAAGTAGAGAACAAAAAACACAGACCATTAAGCCTGATAGGGAATAAAATCCCCCAGTGTATAACAGAAGAATGGTTTGCGTAGACAGCAGGGATCGTTAAAAACGGGCATAGGAAAACTGGAAAAATCTACTCTTTCCTGCTGGAACTGTTGGATGACATAATAAGCATATAAAATGAAAGGTAGATAAAATGTTGTTCAATAAATGAGTTTGATTACTAACTTTTCCAAAAGTGTGTTCACAGAATACTACTCCCCTGAACTGTCCCTTGAAGAAGAGTTCCTTGAAGAAGAGTAAGTTTTGGTAATGCATGTAAGCCAGCCTCCCTCGAAGGGTCACAGGAGCACGTTAAGTGTCCTAAGGAACTACTGTGGAGACTTATTTAGCCAGAGGTATCTAAACTTCTTTTTTAAACAATAGAACCTTTTTTTCGGGGGGAGGGCATCCTTTAATACCCTAAAGTACTCTGGAAATGGTGTTTGAGACACTATATTTTGATCTTAGAAAAGCCCTTAAAATAGTCTCTTGGAGACTCAAATGGAGGTGTAGCAGGCTTACCTGTTAGTAAAGCTAATCAAAGCCTAGAGCTTTGTATGGGTAAATAAAATTTGAAATATGACAAATGAAGCACAGAATAATGATGGACAATCTGTGCTATGGTGCCAGACTCTGGGTTCAATTCTGGCTCTATCACATACTCGCTGAGATGCTGCACAAATTGCTTTGACCTTCCAGCTGTAATTTCCTCATTTATAAACAAAAACTAACAATACGTGTCTCATAGAGCTTGGAAGGTTAAATAAGCCAATATATGTAAAACATCAATTAAGGGCTCAATAAACGCTAGCTATGATAATTTATTAATACTCTCAGGATTAAACAAATGTTAGTGAGACTTAATAAAAGTATATAAAATGCAGGGTAGATATAAAGTCTTCCACCAACTGAAGGGTAGATATAAAATTATTCACCAAATACTGTAATACTACAAACCAAGCAATAATCCTTAGTATAGGTAAATTTGCTACAAATAAAAGCTACTGTAGAATTAAAAGTAAACTTTGAGCCTTTGTATCCCAAAACAGCAGCACAGAATTTAATAAAGGAAGCCAGAGAAGCAACCCTTAGTCCCGTTCATTATGAGAAGAATTCTTGATAGGCTGGACAGCAGCATGGATCTCAGCCAGTAGAGAAAATCCTTATGGCTTTGTGAATTTCTAATACGTTAGTTTGAATGAGCCTATTGCACCTCCCCCCAGCTCTCCCTGTCACAAAACTAGTTAACAAACTAAAGATACTCAAGACACCCAAGGAGCATACCCCACTAAGAGTCCAGTCAGCAGCCAGAGGTCCATTCCTGGCCAATCATTTTAGTTATTACCATCCTGTTTTCAGTTGGCCACTATTACCACTAATAGCTATGTACTTGGTTAAGTACCTAACACACAGAAACACATTTGAAGCTATAAGATAGGAAGCTTCTTGAGGACAGGAATGATTCCAAAGACTGGTGACAGTTATTTAACTTCATGTAGTGGATGGAAGAATACTTTCTAATGCTCCTAACAATTGGTACACGATAAAATTAGTTGTACATATACTATCAGAATTTGTAACTGTACAACTAGATTCACTAAACCAGTAATCCAATAGGAAGAAAAAATTTTTTAATTATTCTTAAATCAAAATGTCGTTGCTTTTCATGTTTACATCATTCACCTTCTTATCACATAACCTCAGTGCCCAGGACATTAACTTGTAATTAGTGGGTAATATTTGAACTATTAGAAAATGACATATTTTCCCCAAAGAAATTCATAACCTAAATAACAGAATCATACAGCAAAAGCTTCAAAGAGGCTTAGGGTGTAGCCTCCCAGTAGTGTTATGCACTAACACTGCCACCCAGGCTGCAGAATGTCCATCCTCTGTGTTAGAGCAAAGGCAAGCTGGCCAGCACGGAGCAGATTTAAATCCCCAGGGACTGTGGATGGGTAGAGCCATCCGAGCACCGCTAATACAGACTTCTTTACAATCCTGCCAGTACACCACAGTTTTACCCCATAGAGGCCTCTTTTAGAACTGCAGGGACAGCTCAGCATTCATTCACCAGGCAGTCCTAGCATCGCAGGACTGCGAACTGAGTAATGGCTTGTGTGATGCGCATACCGAAGAACAGTACACAAGGGGATGATGCCATTAATTTCAGGCAAGCTATCAATGATTAGAGATATATATAAAGATTTTCTATTACTTGTTAGACAGTTGTGCACCCCATGACAGAGTGGAATTTTTGTCAGCATACTGTGGAAACCTTCCTGTCCACAGAATTAACCCAGACATTCCTTCATGCCTGTATGTCTGCATTTTTTTACCTCAAGCATTTACAGTGTGCCAAAACTGTATTGACTGTAAGTGTGTGTGTATATATTCATATGTATCTATGTTTTTAATTAAATCTCCCAAAAAGGTTTTATTATCTATTTTGCTATCTTGTGCCCAAACCCAATCTTTTTTTTCAGCGAGTAATTCTATTGACTGTAACTTGGGTTTTTAAAGAATAATCTTCCTTTTCTCCCCTCTCCCGCTGCTTCTTCCGTCCTTTCTTCTGAATCCTCCGTCTCTGATCCCCAGTGGGACCAGGCACCCAACCCCCAACAACCAGCCAGGACCCTGGGCGAGCTCCCAGGAGCCCTGGGTGTCCACTGCCGCCTGCATCATCTGTGCCACCATGCGGCAGTCTAAGGCCCAATCTCTTAACCTCTATTTCATACCAATCCCAATAATCATCATCTTGCCTCTAATCCAGACAGATTCACATTCTTGAACCATACCACGTCAATCCCTGCTTATGAAAATTGTAATAGCACCTTAGGGCCTCCTGGATTGAAGCCAACTTCCTCAGATTAACCTTCAAAGTTCCCAAACTGGCCTCACCTCACTTTCTCCGATCCTCTAGAAGACCTCCTCTGTTGATCCATCACTAATTAAACAACAGTAAATAAGGTCATTAGCTTAAATATGTATGTGAATGCCAACTTATTACCTTATTCCTGCCACCGGGATGACCCTTTCTTCCCTTCCTCTTACAAGCCAAACAACGCTTCCTTTAGGACTGCTGCAGATTCACCGTCACATAACATTCCTGATATAAGCACCTCTCCTCACTATTCTTTCTTAAATTTCTACCATACTGACACACACACTTAAAAGTTTTCTCTAGTTGATGAGTATACGAACATCCTCAGAAACAGTAAGTTCCCTTTTAGCAAAACATACGCCCTTTCTGGCCCCCTTCTTCTGCCTCCCTCCTTGAGTATTTCTTAATCTCAGCATATTACCATCTACCTAACTGATTTATTTATCCTCGAACCAATTTTATATTTTCTCCAAGAAGATCTTAGAAGGGTTAGTCATACAAGTTTACCAATGACCTAATCCAGCATCAAACTGTCCATTCAAAATTTGACTTAAAAGTATGCCTTGTGGTGTGGGCTCCCTGCGCCCTATGCGTAACTCCTGATTCATATTTAAAATGGCTGTGCAGAATACGGGTTTAAAAAAACTTCACATACATTCTCTGAATATGGATGGATACAGGTCTCTACAGCACTTACCACTGACATAACATTATCATTTGCTCTGACTTGCCGAAGAATGCAGCCTCCACGAGGGCAGGGACTGTTCTGTACATTGATTTGCAGAATCTAGATTGGTGTCTAGATGATACACAGTGACATCCAGTATCTACTGAGTGAGTGAATGTACACTTTAATAGGTCACATATATGCATACAGATCTATAAAGGAACTAGAGAAAAATTTTGTACTTCTAAACCACTAATGAATGATATAATTTACCACTTAAGAAAGGTGAATTTGAAATGGGTATATGAAAGCAGTAAGACTTTAGGAACCCTGAAGTTCTTAAGGCAAACTTAGTTTACCTGAAGCTGAAAGCTCTAAACCTACAGTGACCTTGGACTTCTGCATTTATTACAGAGGCTGTATTTTTCATTCTACATCCTAAAGATTTTTAGCTATTAAAGAAAAACTAGAGAACAAACTGCGTGATTCGGTATTTGCCTAGCTGCCCAAGGTGAGGAGCAAGGACCGTTCATAATAAAGTCCCGGAAATAGTTAAGATAATGGAAAGGACCAAAATTTCTTTTGCTCTTCCAAAGCAAAAGAGGCGCAAGAGGAGGGCATGTCACAGTAAACAATGCCAACGAAGGGCATCGGGGAGTAGGTCCCAAACAATAGAAGCAACTGCAGAGGCAGCTCGGGGGCTGGGTCAACAGGGGGTGGAGTCTCAGAAAGCTCGACAGAGAGTATCTGCTCCTGCAGTTGGCCAGACGCGGGGGCGAAGGAAGGACCTGGCTCCGAGGGGCTTCCTAGGATACATGTGCGTTGGACGGGGGTGGATGATACAAGAAACTGGGTGCAAACGGCACCAAGAGTTTTTGTTTGTGTTTAAAACTACGGCGACGCTACTCATTTAGCCCTAAGCGCTGGAAGAGAGGGGAATCCCCGGGATAGGCGCGGGCCGGGGTTCCCCCCAGAACCAGTGACGCGGCCGCAGGAGGAGACCCCAGGGCTGAGGCCCCGGGATGACTTACTTTGAGGAGGCAGCTGTTGAGAGGGGCAGGCACTGAGGTGCGGTGGATGACCAGGTCCTGGCCCGGGTTGTGCACATCGCAGATGAGCTCCAGCACGGCGATGCTGCGGGCCGTGGACACGGACACGCGGTGGTCCTCGGACCAGGCCAGCGGCTCCAAGCCGCTCACTGCATACTGAAGCTTCACGGCCGGCTCCCGCCGAGTAACCAGGAGACGGAAAGCGGCGCTGGGCCCGGGGACCGCGTCTGCCGCCCGCTCCTTCCCGCCCGCCTCGCCGCCCCCCTCGCTCTCCTCCTCCTCGGGCGGCGCAGGCCCCACCCGGGCCTTGTCGGCCGTGTTCATCTCTCCTCGGATGCACAGGCCGGATGGCCGGGGGCGCCAACCCCGCGTCGCCGTTGCGTTGCCGCCCCTTGCACCGTCGCCGCCGGCCCCCTGCGCCCTCCGCGGCAGCTCACTCCCCGCAAGCCAGGAGCGCCGCGGTACCAGGAAGGACCCCGCCGTTGCTAGGCGACCTAGCCCTGCT